>ML813862.1:26950-37008 GCA_009831015.1 Picea engelmannii
ATAAAACACACTGAAGAACATTGTGTATCATTTTCATATATTTATACATTACAGGTTCAAAGTTATGATTACTTCAAGTTAGGGTTGTTGACTAATCCAAAACTAGGCATGTGAGACTAAAGAAAAGTTTGATGAAAATGCTATTCTCTTGTTTTTAAAGTTAAGGAAGGTTTGTAGCAATGTGATCATATACACCAAGTCTATTACATAGCTACAAATCATATTTGGATGATGAAATTGATGAGCGCTTTTGGTTGTGGTACATGTTGAGTACATGGTTGAGACAAGTAGTTGATGAGTTGGTGCACATACATGAGGTGTATAGTTGATGATGTTGGTACATATTGATGAGTCATAGTTGATGAGTAGTTGACACATGATTGGTACATACTTCGTGAATGGTTGATGCACTTGTTTATGGTATAGGTTGATTACAGGTTGGTGCATGGTTGATGCACTTGTTTATGGTACAAGTTGATTACATTTTGAGGTACAGGTTGATGCATGGTTGATGCATGGTTCAGATTTATTAGTACAGGTTTACAATGGAATATCTCACAGTGATAGTGTGACAGTGGTTCCATCATTCTACTTCTACTTCAGGGTGGTAGGATAGGGCAAGGAAAGTTGCTTGTAGCCACCTTCCGGTTGTAGCCGGAGAACATTGGGGGTTGTAGCCTCCTTCTGGTTGTAGCCAGAGATTTGGGGAGTTGGAGCTTCCCTCAGGTTGTAGCCTGCGAAACTAGGGGTTTCGAGCCTTCTTCCAGTTGCAGCTGGAAAATAAAGGAAGTTGGTGCTTCCAATGAATGTAATTCTTCAAGACATATAAGAAAAAGCATTCTGTGGTTTTCTCCTGATTTGGGTTTCCACGTAAAACACTGGTTTATTGTGTATGTGTGTGATTGTTTATTTATTACTGCTCATTATTCGATAATAATTCTACATTTATATAACATTTGAAGAAAAGGGATTATAATTACGCTATTACTGATTCACCCCCCTTCTCAGTAATCCAAGAGGAACCTCATCGAATATAACACTTCATATCATTACACTTTCCAATTGAGTTCCCCCCCAGGGTCTTCCCTTGCAAGAAATTAAAATGAACAAAGAAAATAAGAATTAATAGATCAATAGTTGGAAAACAATTCTTAGAGCATGTGTGCGTGGAAGGGGGCATGAATATCATCCATTTGTAATATCGTGACAACATGTTTTTTGTATTTTTAAAAATCATTCAAATTATTTAATATTTTGATACTAATAATATTTAATCATTTGTAATTACAAAGAGAAATGTCCCTTTGCTTGTAATTAATAATGATACAATTTGTAATAATAGAGATGTTGAGGGTGATATAGTTGAATTTCATCCTATAAAACAATGCGGAGAATTGGTGCACGGTGGGGCCATACAAAAATTTGGTATGGTGCATGCATAGAGTGCAATGCGCACGACACAAAAATTGTGCACAACAGGTATTAGTGCTTGAACCAAAATTATGCATGGTGGATATTGGCACGTGACACAAAAGTAGTGTGCACCAGTTATTGGTGTGACAGAGAAGTGACTCACATTGGTTATAGGTGTGCGGAGCATGCGCTACCTTATGGTGTTGTTGTGCATGCTAAATATGGGTGTACATGTTCAAATTTGTGCACGTGAAGTAATTTGGATGGTGTACAACAACCGAAAACGAGTGAATTTCTATGACATTTTATATTGTTTGAAGGTCATTGTTTTGCAGCGTGTTTTTGAGGCCATAAACAACGTTTTTAGCAACTCAAAAACCTCGAGAATAGAGTGAACTTTTGTAGCTCAAATGAAAGAGCCCATAGAGAGATTTCTAATGGTGTAAATCATTCGTCAAATGAATATTTTATGAGAAAGTTACAGGACAAATAGTGCAGGGTAAATTTTAAAACCCAACTAACTTCAAAGGGCCATAACTTTCTTCTCTGGAATTAGATGGAGAAACAGGAACAATCTATGGAAATATATTGAACCATAGAAAATAGTTCTAGAGCTGAATTAAAATTTTGGGCATGTTTAAAATGTTTAAGATGGCAAAGAAGGTACATCTAGCATTCCACACAAAAAACACGAATTGGCCTAGAACTTCAGCAGGTTGTAACTAGCATCCTAGGACCCAAAAGGAGGTGAAACTTGGACAAACTAACCAAAATATGTATATCAAGAAACTCAATTAAGATCCTACTAAAAATCCAATGGCGTAGGTGCAAAAATGCATAATTACTGTGTAGAATTGTGTCAACTTGAAGAGTGAACAGGAAAATTAATGGACAATTTTCAAATAACCATAACTTTCTACTCAAGAATTAGAATTGAGCATAGAAGCATGCATTGGAAAGGTCTTGGACAATAGAATACAATTGTTCACCCAAAAAATTGATTTGGGAATTAAATTTTTAGGAAATCATAAGAAATAATTATAAATCATTATTGAACTAGAATGGCTCATATTTTCATAAAATTGTTGAAACAGTTAGCCTGACAAAGTTCCGTTGGCTACACGTTTTCCATAGTTAAAAATAGATAGATTATATAAGGATTGACACAAAGTGAAAATGAATGGAATATCGCACACCCAATCACTTCCTTGCAAAAGAAGGGTGTGAATTTTCAGTGGGAATTGGATTGTGAAACGAGTTTCCAACGCTTGAAGCAATTATTAACAAGTCCTCTAATACTAAGGATTGTATATCCAAATGAAGACTTCATTGTATGCATAGATGCATGTAAATAAGGACTTGGTGGAGTCCTCAGTCAAAATGGGTTTCTTGTATGTTATGAATTAAGGAAGTTGAAGGAGCATGAAAGAGACTATGCCACTCATGATTTGGAGTTGGAAGCCATAGTGCATGCCTTGAGGAAGTGGAGGAACTACCTCATGGGGAAAATGTTTGAGCTAAGGACAGACCATAATGGTCTGAAATATTTATTTGATCAACCGACTCTAAATGATAGGAAAAGCAGGTGATTAGAATTTCTCAATGAATATAACTTTAATATAAAGCATATCAAAGGGAAACAGAAAAGAGTGGATGATGCACTCAACAGAAGAGTGCATGAGTTGCATGCTACAACCATTATCATGTACCAATCAAATTTGAAAGACATAATTTTGGAGGTTTCAAAATGAGAGTTGCAATACAAGGAATTAGTGGCAAAATTACAACAAGGTATTTTCCAGCAGAAAATTGAAGACTATAAGCTAAAAAATGATGAAATTCTCATGTACAGGGGCATAATTTATGAACAAAGTTCCCAGGAATTGAAAAATCTGATATTGAGAGAAATGAAGAATTTACCTTATGCTTGGAACCTAGGTTATTAGAAAACTATTGTAGTTGTCAAGGGACAATATTATTTTCCAGGAATGAAGAAAGAAGTTGTTGATTTTATTGCCAAATGTTTGGAATGTCAAAAGGTAAAGGCTTAGAATAGACACCCAGCTAGTTTGATACAACCATTACCCATTCTTGAGTGGAAATGGGAAGTTGTAACAATGTATTTCATCACCAAACTTCCCAAAACAAAGAAGAAAAATGATTCTATCATGGTAGTGGTGGATACGCTTACTAAAGCTGCCCATTTTATTCCAATAAAGCTCACTCACAAGGAATCCAATATTATTGATATTTATATGAGAGAAATTTCTCGATTACATGGTATACGAAAGACAATTTTTTCTGACAAAGATCCTTGGAAGGGATTATTTAAGGGATTCGAAACAAATTTGAATTTTAGTACAACTCATAATCCAGAATCAGATGGATAGACAAAGAGGGTGAATCAAGTGATTGAGGATATGTTGAGGATGTATGTGATGGATAAAACATCAAAATGGGAAGACTACCTACACTTACTATAGTTTTCTTATAACAATGGGTACCAAGCATCTCTAAAGATGAGTTGGGACAACCCAACAAATAGAGTAGTAGTTAGGCCAAAATTAACGAGGAAAATGAAAGAGAAAATGTTGAAATAAAACTGAATTTAAAGGCTTCCCAAGACAACAAGAAAATATATGCTAATAAGGGAATAACTCTCAGGGAACTTATTGTGGGGGACCCTATATTCTTGAAAGTGAAGGCCAACAAAAGTTCCCTGAAGTTGGGAAATTGTTCAAAGTTGACAGCTTGCTATTGTGGGCCGTCTGAAATCGTATAGAGGATTGGGCATGTAGCATACATGATTTACTTGACTACATCAATGGCCATTCATAATGTATTTCATGTGTCATTGCTTAATAAATATATACCTGATGATAATAATTTTATTGATCGGAATGTGATTCAGGTGGAGCAAGAAGGCGATTTCAAAGTATATCTAGTAAACATTATAAACCGGAAAATCAAATAGCTCTAGAATGGATCCATAGAGTTTGTTAAGGTCCAATGGACCTGGTATGGTCCCAAGGACGCAACTTGGGAGCATGAAGATTCTATGAGGGAAGAATACCCACATATTTTTGAGGATTTTTGAAATTTTGGTTGTATATGTGTATATATTGCACCGAGGACAATGCATAAATAAAGGGAGGGGAATGTAATACCCGTAGGTCAAATCTCAATTGTAAATGTAAATAAAAATGTACTTAAGTTGGTGAGTTGTTTGATATAATTTTGCATTCACCTTTCATGGTATAGTGTGCACATGTACTGCGCACTAAAATGATGAAGTGTTCACATTCCAGAATATTGCACGCAACAAACTTAAGTGTGCACGATTTTGAGGCCAAGGATCCTTTCTGTATATGTTGTGTTTTATAGGCTAGTGAGCCAATTATTATAATCTAGGAGACTTATGTGTTGAATTAGGCCAGAGAGCCCAGATGCTAAAGGCCAGTGAGGCCATTTTTGTATATGTCTTATCATTAATATAATACATCGTTGCGTGTAGACCGAACATGATAAAAGAATATGGGGGACTAAACTCCACTAGTTAGGGAAAGGGAGGCCTAAAAGTTAAGGATAAGGGGCTAAGATAGGGATATTAAGCCAAAAAAGAATATTACATTAGTATTCCTTAAAGTATAAAGTATGGATAATTATTTTATCATAAGTTTTATGGATGGGGACAAGTCGGCCAAAGTGGTTCTCAACATCACAAGTGTCAAGTCGAGAACATGCATACATACAGTTTCGAATTAGTTTGAATTTTCTCAATCATTCCATCATCATTCACTCACTAATTCAATTGTCCTTCATACCTTCCTATACCTATATATGTACCTATACCTGTACCTATATCAGTACCTATACCTATATCGACACCTATACCTATACTTGTACCTGGTTAGCTTAGGAGCTAGACTGAAGAAGCGAGTTGTCAGGCCCATAGGAGATAGAGGAGGCGGGTTGTCAATCCCATGAGAAAATATCTCTAGGTGAGAGAATTGTTGGGAATTGATTCTCGAAGGTGATAAAATACAATCACAGGGCTCTGAGACTTCCTGTCCGGGCTATTGTTGAAGCTCGGAAAGAAAGTGGGATATTCGAAGGACTGTTGAGTAGAGAAGGGGCATACTTTGTGGGGTGGGACATGAATGTGGGGAATGAGGGAATGTAGGTTGTTAGTTTGAGTTGGAACCTGTGAAATATTTTTTCCTGTTCTTTGAGATACATCAACCTGGTTAGGAATCCCTTTACCCGGGTGGATTTTAGTCCCAGCTTGGGGGTTACCCACTGTTGAGAGTGATGAGCAACGTGGTCTAAAGATGGGAGGTTCATAGAAGGTCTGCACACAATTGGTGATATTCTTACCAAGATAAGTGTCAATTGTGTGCTAAATTACATGTTGAATTATTATTTATGCGTTTATTTTATGGGTTTTTCTTGTGTGTGCTGCATGAGTATTTTTATTATTGTTCTATATGAATCTGTGCATTTGCAAAATGTATTTGTCTATTTTAATTTATATATATAAAGTTCCACAATATTTTATGTGTGTATATGTTTTAATTTGTATACAATTCAAAAACAATTGCGTGGCATAGCCCAATTGGATGTTGGGGATGTTACAATATGCTCTGATACCGTATTGTAGCATCCCCAACATCCAACTGGGCTATGCCACATAAAATGTTTCGAAATGTATACAAATTAAAACGTGTGCACACAAAAAATCTTACGGAAATATATATATATATATATATATATATATATATCACTTAAAATAGACAAATACATTATGAAAATGCACATATTCATACAAAACAATAATAAAAATACACATGTAACACACACAAGAAAAAATCCATAAAAATAAACGCATAAATAATAATGCATCGTGTAATTTAACATACAATTAACACTTATCTTGGTAATAATATCACCAATTGCGTGCATACATTCCATGAACCTCCCAACCATAGACCACACTTCTCATCACTCTCGGCAGTGGGTCACCCCCGAGCTAGGACCAAACTCCACCCAATTAAATGGATTCCTCACCAAGATGATGTATCTTAGATAACAAGAAACATTTCGTCAGAGGTGCCAACTCAAACAAACATCCTATAGTCCCTCATTCCCCACATGTAGGTCCCATCCCAAAATTTTTGTCCTTTCTTTGTTCAACAATCCTTCAACTGCCCCACTTCCTTTCTGGGCTTCAGTAATAGGCCGGAAAGGAAGTCTCAGAGCCCTGCAGCTGCAGTTTAGCACCTTCAGGAATTAATTCCCAACAATTATCTCACCTAGAGATATTTTCTCATGGGCCTGAAAATCCACCTTTTAAATATCCCATGGGCTTGAAAACCTGCTTCTTTAGTCCAGCTCCTAACATAACTAGGTACAAGTACAAATACAGGTATGGATACAAGTACATGTATGGGTACAGATACGTGTATAGGTACAAGTATGGTACTAGTTTGGGATGGTGCAGCTACAATTATAGTAAAAAAATGGTACAAAGGAAAGCTAAATTAGTCTCTAAATAATGATGGAATAAATGGGAAAATGAAATAAGTCCAAACTATATGTATGCATGTTCCCAAATTTACACTTTTCATGTTGAGAACCACTTTGGCCCAGTTGTCCCCATCCTTAGAACTTAGGATAAAATAATTATCCATACTTTATACTTTAAGGAATATTAATATAATATTATTTTTTGTCTTAATCTCCCTAGCTTAGTCCCTTATCCTTAACTTTTATCCCCCTTTCCCTAACTAGTGGATTTGAGTGCCCCATACTCTTTTATTGTGGCCGATCTAAATGCAACGATGTATTATATTAATGATAAGACATATACAAAAAATAGGCTCACTGGCCTTTAGCATCTAGCCTCTCTGGCCTAATTCAACACATAAGCTTCCTAGCTTACAATAATTGGCTCACCATCCTATAAAACAAAACATATACACAAAGGCTCCCTGACCTCAAAATCACATGCACTTAAGTTTGTTGCATTTGGTATCCTGGAATGTGCACACTCCATCATTTTAGTGTGCAGTACATGTGTGCACTATACCATGAAAGGTGCATGAAAAAATGATATGAAACCACTCACCATATTAAGTACATTTTCATTTACATTTACAATTGGGGTTCACCCTAGGGGTATTACATTCCCCTCCCCTTATTTATGCAATGTCCTCAGTGCAATATATACAGATACACAACCAAAATTTCAAAAATCCTCAAAAAGATACGGGTATTCTTCCCGCATAGCGTCTTCATGTTCCCAATTTGCATCCTCGAAACCATACCAGGTCCATTGGACCTTTACAAGATTTATTGCTCCATTGCAGAGATGTTTGATTTTCTTGTCCATAATGCTTACCAGATGTACTTGGAAAGATCCTTCTTGCTCCACCTAAATCACATTCTAATCAATACCATGATTTTCATCAGGTATATATTTCTTAAGAAATGATACATGAAATACATTATGAATGGTCATTGATATAGGAAAAGCAAGCATGTATGCTATAGGCCCAATCCTCCATAGGATTTTAAATGGACCATAATAGCGAGCTTACAACTTTGAAAAATTTCCCAATTTCAGGGAACTTATGTTGGCCTTTACTTTCAAGGATACATGGTCCCCAACTTTAAATACCTTGTGATTTATTCCCTTATCAGCATAGTTTTTCTACCTGTCTTCGGTAGCCTTTAAATTCTATTTTTTTTTAAACATTTTCTCTTCCATTTCCTTGAGTAATTTTTGTCTAATGACTGCTCTATCTGTTGGGTTATCCAACACTACCGATGTGTTTCACATTCTGCCATAAAGTGCCTCAAATGGGATGATATTTAGAGATGCTTGGTACCCATTGTTATAAGAAAACTCTACTAAGTGTAGGTAGTCTTCCCATTTTGATGGTTTATCTATCACATACATCCTCAACATATCCTCAATCACTTGATTCACCCTCTATGTTTGTCCATCTGATTCTCAATGATAAGTTGTGCTAAAATTCAAATTTGTTTCAAATCCCTTAAATAATGCTTTCCAAAAATTTGATGTAAATTTTGGATCTCTTTTAGACACAATTGTTTTGGGTATACCATGTAATTGAGAAATCTATCTCATATAAACATCAACAATGTTGTATTTCTTGGGTATACCATGTAATTCTTCTTGTTTGTTCTGGGTAGTTTGGTGATGAAATCCATTGTTACAACTTCCCATTTCCAGTTAGGAATAATAGAGATGTTGAGGGTGATAGAGTTGAATTTGATCCTATCAAAAAAATGGCAATGATATTATTGAGAATGAAGGGGTTGTTAAAAATAATCATAATTCATAAATATACCTTAACAACCTTACTATATGGTTTTCAGGTCATTATGTAGAGATGTATTATAAATGTACCATTGATGTACATATGAATTGATTCATCTTGGTGCATTTTCCCCTTTCTTGATCTTTTTTATTGTTTTCCTGCTTTATATTTATATCATGTGGTATCAAAGCACTATAATTCTTAGGCATGGTAGCACCATGAAAAATTGTAACATCCCCAACCACCCACAGGATGGTGAATGCTACCTTTAATCCCACCCTTGGAATTATTTGTCTTATCGATACCTTTTTAAGATTTAAGGATGCATAAAAGAAAAGACTTAACGACGTGCACAAAAATATCCAACAAGCATGCATAGTCTAAAGATTCAATTAAACGATAATTAAATATACACAGTGGAAATACATTCATATACATGTAAATGATACCATAACAGAGATCACTTATCTTTATGAAATATGCCACCAACTGGATGCAGAGCAAGGGTGTTCCACCCAACCGTAGACACCATTGCTCCAAATCTCAACAACATTGTCGCCCTAGATCCAGGGATATGAATCCACCAGGACGGTTCCAGAGTGTACCTGGGTTCCCAAACCAGTTAGATCTCAAGCTCTCATAGGTTTCCCAACACCCACAACAATCCAAGTACCCATCTCTCTTCCACCCAGCCTGTACCACCAAAGAGAATGGAACTCCAGCCTTCTCTACCACGTAGTACCTCATACAGTCCTTCTTATTTTCCAGGGCCTCCAGCACAGCTGGTCCAAAATCTCAATGTTGGAACTCTCAGGACTTGCAGTTGGATTGCACCAGCGACCATTACAACCAACTATCCTGTGGCTAATATTCAACAGTTTGGTTCCCTTTCCCAATCCAAGACGTGAATGAGGGTGGATCAATGAAAGGTTAAGTGAGTGCATGAAAGTGCGTGAGGTAAATGAATGAACGCACAGGAAAATCAATGAACAAGCCATCGATCAAACCCCCCCATCATACCATAAGTGGGTTTAAGTAATTTTTTGGGGAATCAATAACCTCATGTCCTTCTCCAAGAAGCTCACATAATTGATCCCATTCCTTAGACAAAAAGGGTAATTAAAATATGAATAAACACTTAGCCCCTTAATCCCCCTCTCTTATGGAATCATAACCCCCTATAAATCTAGTCCTTGTCCATCTAGAAGATAAACCATGTATTTACTATTAATAATTATAAAAATCATTACATGTCTTGGGAACACTAGTGTTTTAACAATTGTTTGGGCACTCTTTCCT
>ML813862.1:37027-95634 GCA_009831015.1 Picea engelmannii
TCAAAATCTTGAATTCATTCAAAAAGTTGTGGGTACTCTGCCCACATGACATCTTCATGCACCTAGGTAGCATCTTCTGGATGGTAGCAGGTCTAGTGAACTTTTACCAGCTCTATAACTCGATCCCAGAGCATTTTGACTTTTCTGTCCAATACCCGCACTAGTTGAACCTGAAAATATCCCTCCATCTCTACCTGACTCAAATGCCAATCAATAACATGGTTAGGGTCATGTACATATTTATTTAGTAAATATACATGAAATACATTATGCACATTCATGGAAGTAGGCAATGCAAGCATGTATGCAGCTAGCCCTATTCTGTCCAATATTTCAAATGGACCACAGAATTTGGTTGCCAGCTTTGTACAACTACCCAATTTCAAAGATATTTTCTTGGGCTTCACTTTAAAACATACATTCTCCCATAATTTAAATTCTCTAGCTATATTGTTCTTATTTTCATAAACTTTTTGTCTATCCTAAGCTGCCTTTAAATTCTACTTGATATTGACCACCTAGTCTTCCATGTCCTTGAGCAACTCTGGTCCAAGTACTACTCCATCTTCTCGGTTGTCCCATATTACTGGAGTATTGCATTTCCTACCATACAAGGCTTCAAATGGGCTCATTGTCAATGAAGCTTGATACCCATTACTATATGCAAACTCAACCAAGTGTAAGTAATCTTCCCACTTAGATGGCTTATCCATCACATACATTCTCAGCATGTCCTCAATAATTCAATTGAATCTCTTTGATTGCCCATCTATCTGGGGATGATATGTTGTGCTAAAGTTTGTATTTGTGCCAAATAATTTAAACAATCCCATCCAAAAATTGGAGGTAAACTTTGTATCTATGTCTGAGATAATTGTCCTAGGTATCCCATGCAACCTAACAATTTCCTTCATAAAAATTTCTGCAATATTAGTCGTTGTATGCGTTGTCTTCACAGACACAAAATGAGTAGCCTTTGTTAATTTTTCAACCACCAACATGATTGAATCATGTTTCTTATTCATTCATGGTAATCCTATGACGAAATCCATGGTGATCACTTCCCATTTCTTCTCTAGGATTGACAATGGCTATAGCAAACGCCATGGGTTCCTATGCTCAACCTTCACCTTCTGAGATTCCATACATCGAGTGATGTAATCAACAACATCCTTCTTCATTCCCGGCCAAAAGAAGTGTCTTCTTACTGCTGTAATTTTTTTTCTGGTAACCGGGATGTCCAACATAAGGAACAAAATGCATTTCCTTCAGTACCAAATTTGTCAGTTCTCCAGAACTAGGAACATAGATTCTATTTTTATGCATGAGTAATCCATCTTCCTTTATCTCATACTCCTTTATTTTCTTTTGTACATCTCCTTGCTATAAGTTTTCCTTTACCTATAGGTAATGCTGGTCTGTAACAAGGCCATCTAAAATTATGCTCTTCAAGTCTAACTGATGCATATTGACAGTAGTAGCATGCATGATATGCACTCTTCTACTAAGTGCATCGACAACTTTATTCTCCTTTCCTTTGATATTCTTGATATTGAAGTCATATTCACTTAAAAATTCCAACCATCTTGTTTGCCTAGAATTCAAGGTCGGTTGTTCAAAAGGATACTTCAGGCCAATGTGGTCTGTCCTTAATTCGAATTTCTTCCCAATGATATAATGCCTCCACATCCTCAAGGCATGAACAATGGCAACAAGTTCCAAGTTGTCGGTGGCATAGTTCCTCTCATGTTCCTTAATATTTCTAGACTCATATCCAATGACATGTCCATTTTGCGTGATGACTCCCCCAAGTCCTTCCTTACATTTGTCTGTACATACCACAAAACTTTCATTTGGGTCAGCAATCTTTAACAAAGGTGAACTAGTAAGTAATTCCTTCAACAGATTAAAATTATTTTCACACTTGAGTGTCCATTCAAATTCAGTTCCCTTCTTTTGTAAAGAAGTGATGGGATGAGAAATCTTAGACAACCCTACTATGAAACTTTTGTAGTAGCCAGCTAATCCCATAAAATATCTGACGTCTGACACATTTATGGGTTTTGGCCATCCTCTAATGGATTCGAGCTTCTCTGGATCTATTGCTATGCCCTGCTCTGAAATAATGTGTCCCTAGTAATGGATCTTCTTTTGATAGAAATAACACTTACTCAGCTTGGCATGCAACTGATGTTCTCTCGGTACTTGCAATACCAGTCTTAATTGATTTTCATGCTCCTCTTCAGACTTAGAATAGATAAGTATGTCATCCAGGAATACTATGACAAACTTATCTAATTAATTTTTGAATATGCCATTCATTAAGCACATGAAGACAACTGGTGCATTGGTCAGTCCAAATGGCACCAGTAAAAATTCATAATGCCCATACCTATTCCTAAAGGTTGTCTTATGAATGTATTCTTCCTTGATTCTTACCTGATGATTTCCTTCCCTCAGGTCAATTTTTGAAAATATCTTTGCTCGTCTTAGCTGATCAAAGAGCTCATCAATTCGGGGTAGAGGATACTTTTTATTTGTAGTGAACTTATTCAGCTATCGGAAGTCAATACACAGCCTCAATATTCCATCCTTATTTTTGACAAAACGTACTGGTGCTCCCCAAGGTCAAACACTTGGACGTATGTACCGTTTCTTCAACAATTCTTCCAATTGCATTTGTAATTCTTTTAACTCTGGTGTGGTCATCATGTAAGGTGTTTCTGACATAGGGGAAACTCCTGGAACTAAATCAATTGAGAAATATATCTCCCTTCTTGGTGGCAATTCGGGTATTCCTTGGAATACATCTTCAAATTCATGTAGTACTGAGAAATCTTCAAGGCTTGGCCCTTGTTTATATTTTGGCTCTTCCACATGAGCTTCATATAGTTGACATCCTTTCCTAAAACATCTTTTTAGCTGTAAGGATGAAATCTCCCTTATAGAGATGGGTCTTAGAACTCCTTTCACAGTGCTCTGTTTTCCATTTCCATCAAGACATGTAAATGTCTTGTTATGACAATCTAGGACAACATGATGTTTTTCCAACCAATCCATTCCAATCAGAATATCATAAGACCCCAATGGTATGATATTTAAATCAATACTATTATTCACACCATTAATACTTATGGAACGACTTCTGACCATGTCATGGATTCTTCTTTTGGTTCCAGTGGTTAACTGAACCAAACTTGATTTTCCAAGTTTACTTTTCTCCAAATGTAATCTATTCACTATATTAGGATCAATGCAAAAATGAATTTTTCCTGAATCAATCAAAATAGCAACAGTATGATTTATGATCTTACCTTCCACCTCGATCATATTGGATTGGTACTCTTCTTGTTGATCATTTAAAGCTGCATAGATTCTTCCCATATCTTCGACTATTGTAACCTCTTGGATGTTGTGCATAGACTTCACTATGTCCTTTTTGTGTGGGAAATCCTTGTACAAGTGATCTTCCTTGCATCCCCAACATTGGATTGGTGGTATTCTCCTTCTTCCCAAGGAATCTTCCGTCTTGAAATCTCCCTTAGCATACCGACCTTGATGATTTCTATTAGGCTCATTCTTATTGAAGAAAGGTTTGAATCCTTCCCTCCTTTGATCAGACTTTTCATTTTTCTTGTCCTTCCAAGATTTCTCCAGAGATTCTCTTCCCTGTCCTTTCTCATACATGTATTTATCCTTCCTGATGAATTCAGTCAAGGTCTTGGGTTGATCATACTTGATCTTTTCCTTATAAAAGGATGGCAGTCCACTTAGAAATATCTGTATTTTCACTTTCTCATCACCAATGAACCTGACATACTTTAACAATTCCAAGAACTTCTTCTTGTACTCTGCCATAGTCATGCTTCCCAACTTGAGTTCAAAGAACTCCTGCATTTTCTTTTCATAGAAATGCTTTGAGAGGTACTCCAGCTGGAAGTACTTCTTGAACTACTTCCAAGTGATCCTACTCTCATTAATGTGCTCCACTTGCTTCAGTTGGTCCCACCACATTGCAACTTTCCCGTGTAAATGGTAGGTGGAAATCCTGGCTTCTAGGTTGGACGAATAGTTATGCAACTGAAGATATCTCTTGATCCCAAGCAACCATGCTTCCACATCATATTCCATTTATCTTTAACCCTCAAAGGAAGGTGCCTTGAGCTTCCTCATCTCTCCTTGCAAACTATCTACCTCTTGTTTCCTTCTTTGATGTCTGACAGGAGACACCTATGGAATGCTTACGGGATCATCCAATGCATAAAACTTTCTTTCTAAGTAAGGAGGTGAGTGGCATCCATGAGCTCTGCTAGCACTTCTAGAATAGCCAGCTCTTCCACGATCATCCCTTCTTTCATGGAACCTACCTTCTTCCTCTTTTTTTGAGTTTGATACGTTATTTGTTTGTCTCTGCAACTGATTTAATCTCTGCAACACTCAAGCATTTATTTGACTTTGCTCTCTCATCAGTCTCTCATTTTTTTCTTTGTATCTCTGTACTTCCATCTTCAGGCTTCTTACCATTTCTATTAACGTTTCTTTCTCTCCTTTTCCCTTGCATCCATTGGAATCTGTCTCTGCATTACTAACTCTGGTATTCTGGCCTTTACCTCCTTATCATGACTGGAGGCTTCCTCGCCTTCTTCCATTTCCTCAATACACATCCTTAGTTGATGTGTTTAAAAACCTTAATTCTGCAAAATGTCCAAGTGACTATTTTGTTAGAATTATGCATATGATAAACAAAAATTGCCAAACCATGCTACAGGTCTCTTTATTTTTTTTGTTTGTGGAGATCATATTCCAATTCTCCGAAAATAACAGTGTCATGTTATCCTTGGTCGACACAGAATCTCATCCTGCATAGGCGTTTCCTTCAAACCACCCTCCTAGGTGACCACGACTAGAAACCATGGCTAAATACTTCCTTAGCACTTTTATGTCTCGAATACCACCAATTAGGCCCTTATCCCTCCTTCCCTCAGCTCTCAATCTACATATGACCACATCCATGACCCTGTGCTTAGCTGAAAAAGTGCTTGTCCAGAGCTTCGGGACTTCATAAATTTCAGCCAAGATTGGATCAACGGTCCTCGTCCTCTTTCACGATTAACGATAAAGATCCACTTTGGGACTCCACACCTCAGGAGTCTCAACCTTCCTTGATTTCCTCCTCCCGGAATGATTTCATCCATAGTTCATGATCTGTCGACGGGTGTCCTCCCACAGATTAGCGACTGTGAATCGCTTTGGATCTTTGGGCTTTAGAAGTTTCAAAATTTCCTCTTGCACTTTCTCCCAGAGTGCTTTCACCCGAAGTCGATGATCCTTTTATGTGTGTCTTCTGGAATCAATGGTCGATATGTACCCTGGAAATTGGGGCTTCAGGTTTTTTCTACCCAACGCAACCTGTCATATATTTCCCCTCTAGAGTGCCCAGTCTCTGGACTGGACGATCTGTCGCCATGTGGTGAAATACTGGAAGTGAACACATTACCCAATTAGGAAGGTGACATGTGTCACATTCTAACTGATTCTTCAATACTCCAAATGATCAAAACTTACTGACACATGGCACACATCCCATGTGTCCACATCATCCCAAGTGATGTTCACAAGCCAGGTCACTTCGGTAATGCCAGGATCCACATCACCTCTAGGTGACATCATCATGCCCCATCACTTCGGTGCTTCGTGCTTCGGGACTTCGAGAGTTTCCATGCTAGCACACTTCCAATTCTCCCAAACTCTGCATTCCTGAACATGTTAATCTATCGTCATGTGTCCTCCTGGATCGGACGACTAAGATTCACTTCGGTTTTTCACCCGGAGTCCACGGATCTACACCGTGTGTCCTTAATCTAACGGTTGAGGCTTACTTCTGGTCTTCAGAGTTAGGAAATCTCAAATTTCAAAACTTATCTGGCCCCACTGGATTTTATCCGAAGCCTTGGATTTGGTGACGTGTGGCTCTTGGTAGATCAATGGATGAGATCCTTTTGAGTCTTCGGGAGTTTTAGAAATCTCAAAATTCAAACCCCTCGAAGTACACGGGATTTTTCCGTGTGTCCTCTTGAATCAGAAAGTTGAGTCTTATTTTGGGCCTTCACCTGAAATCCATAGATTTATGCCACGTCTCTTCTGGATCAGACAACCCAGCTTCACCTCGGATGATTCGACACCTGATATTTACTCCAGATGATCTGATGACTGAGATCTATTTCGGATGATCAGACGATCGAGATTTACTTCGGCTCTTCGACTCTCCGGGATTTGGGAGTTTCAAATATCAACTAAAAACCTCTCGAACATATTTCTATGGATTTACTGATCTATTGACATGTAACTCTTTGTGATCAATGGTCAAGATCTAGTTTGGTTATACAGAGCTTCGATGTTCAAGCCCTAACATGTCGCATCACTTCATGCTTTTCAATTTTCAGGGGGATTCATCAGCGGTTAGGAGTAACCTTCTTTTCTCCCCACAATTCTTGTGATGCTGACACGTAACCCCTTGGGGAAACCGTGGTTTGGATTGTGGGACCACCTTGGGAAATTATCTCCCGTGCAACTTGGTTCACCGCAATGCCTCTTGTCCATTGATATCACTCTCCAGTGGGATCTGATGGTGGTTACCTTATCCCTTGCTTCCTTTTCATCGAACAAACCTTGTTCACTTGTCCTCTTATCCAACGATCCCAGATCTCTCCCAAATTCGAAGGGGACGATCACGATCCTTAGAACCCCTTACATGGGTCTCTAATGTTCTATCTTCTGCATATATCCTGCGACGCCATTCCTCCTAAGATTTTCA
The DNA here is from genome assembly GCA_009831015.1 of Picea engelmannii. Classification (NCBI taxonomy): domain Eukaryota; kingdom Viridiplantae; phylum Streptophyta; class Pinopsida; order Pinales; family Pinaceae; genus Picea; species Picea engelmannii. The sequence goes on from ML813862.1 coordinate 43,842, forward strand.
AATCCACAATCAGAATTTGATCTCGACCCCGAGACTATGACCAACAGAACCAACCCATACTGGCTCGATGTTTCAACCAGAATCTCTTATACCATTCTATAACATCCCCAACCACCCACGGGACGGGGCATACTACCTTCAAGCCCACCCTTGGACTTCTTTGTCTTACCGATACCTTTTTAAAATTTAAGGATGAATAAAAGAAAAGACTTAATGACATGCACAACAATATACAACAAGCATGCGTAGTCTAAATATTCAATTAAACGATAATTAAATATACACAACGGAAATACATTCATCTACATGTAAATGATACCATAACAAAGAGCACTTATGTTTATGAAACATGACACCAACTGGCTGCAGACCAAGGACGTTCCACCCAACCGTAGACACCAATTCTCCAAATCTCAACAGTAGTGTAACCCCCATGCTAGGGCTATGAATACAATCGAATAGTTCTAGACTGTACTTGGGATCCCAAACCAGTCATCTCTCAAGATCTCACAGGTTTCCCAATACCCAGAACAATTCAAGTACCCATCTCTCTTCCACCCAGCCTGTACCACCCAAGAGAATGGACCTCCACCCTTCTATGCCACATAGTCCCTGAGGAAGTCCTTTTCCTTTTTCCGGGGCCTCCAACACAGCTCATCCTAAATATCAATGTTGGAACTCTCAGGACTCGCAGTTGTGAGAAAAACAGAGAACATGCCAATGCATCTTAGACATGCAGTCCCCAAGTCATGGATAGATTGCACCAACAACCATTACAACCAACTATCCCATGGCTAATATTCAACAGTTCAGTTCCCTTTCCCAGGACAAGACGCGGATGAGGGTCGATCAATGAATGGGTGAGTGAGTGAATGAAAGTTTGTGAGGGAAATGAATGAATGTACATGAAAATCAACGAACAAGCCATCAGTCAAACCCCCCCAACAGACCAGAGATGGGTTTAAGTAATTTTGTGGGGAATCAAGAACCTCCTCGCCTTCCCCAAGAATATCACGTAACCAATCCCCTTCCTTAGATAAAAAGGGTAATTAAAATAGGAATAAACACTTAACCCCTCAAGCCCCCTCTCTTGTGTAATCATAGCCCCCTATAACTCTAGTCCTTGTCCATCTAGCAACCAGCCATGTATTTATTATTAATAACAATAAAAAAACATTACATGTCTTGGGCACACTGGCCTTTTAATAATTTCTTGGGCACTCTGGCCTCTCAACATTGTAACAATACATTATTTAAAATGGGGGTTCAAAACCCGGGGTGTTACAAAAATGAAAGCTGAGTTAATGAAAAGAGGGCTACTTTTGAATGTCCAAGAAAATCTAATGCAATTATGAAAATTAATCCTTCATTGTATTTCAATGGGCACGATCTTGGATAAACATGAAGAAGGGGATGATGAAAGTGGACAAGTAGCAATATTGTATGGATTAAAGGACCAACAATGAGTTTCTTTTACAAAATTAACTTTTTTCTACATGTTGAGAATATTTAAGATTTTGTTTAAGTTTCTATATATATTTATGATTGTGGTAGTACTCTTTAGTAGTGATAACTAAGATTCGTAGCAGTAATAACAAGAAGAGATTAAAGAAACATTTCTTATTTTGTTATCTATGAACAATTATTTGGTTTACTAGTACAATTGATTAAAATTGCATGTGTTGGTCCTAAGTTTTGCACCTGAACGCTAAAGGGAAAAGCTAGGCCACCTCAAGTTTAGAATGGTTGATTTTTAATTTTTTGTTGGTCAGTTAGAGGGTTGGTTCTACTAAGACAAGAACATGGTTGGGGTTGGAAAAATGATATGGATGAGGGTCCTCCTTGGCTGGTGGCACACAAATGATAGACTAGTGAAATAATAAAATCAAAGGGAAACAACAAATTACTCAATGAATAATCCGCTGCAAGAAGTTCAATACTTAAAATATCATTTCAAGACATTAAACATGTATCAAAAACACAATTTCTCCCATGGGTTGCAATAAAAACAAATCTTCACCAAGCATTAGTTGTTTTCACAGGTTGCATATCAATAAAGACAAGTTATAAAATAACTGAAGGAAATGACATGTACTTTGCACAAATCAAAACTGCATTCAGGATAAGATAAAAACAAATGAAGATTTGAACAAAAAACTGTCATCCAGAGTATATTCACTAGGTAGAGATCTTTAATCCATGCATAGAATGGGTCCAACCAGTCTAATGTATTTTTATCCCTTCCAAACAACCACGCCCTTCAAAACATACACAAACTACATATTTATCAGAGTTGCAGAGGCCCTCGTCCATCTGGGAATGAGACTTAACTCTACATTAACAATTGTAGAATGACTACTTAACTTGACTAAAAATATTCTGAAGTACAACAATGTATTCTTCACACTTGAGTTAATAAAAAAGAGTGGTTCTTATCACACATATAAGACCACTTATTATGATTTAAACTAAACAATGTCTTGAACTGAATAATTGAAAATTGAAACTAGCAATGAAACTGGACTAATGTGAGTGCTGGAATGGATTGATACTATGGCAAAAAATGATTTGAAGTTATAGATTTGATTTCTTCATTGATCATGGAGTGCACGGGAATTGTTGGAGGCCATTGAACACAACTCGATGTGCAACGTGAAAATATCCTAGAGTTACGTGGTGAGTTGACGTCATATAAGCATGTGATTGTGGAAGTTGTTGGATCCACACCGCTTTGACCCCCTCAATCCACCACCAAATTCCACCTACCTCATAAGAGAAACCATGGTTTCAGTTGCAGGACCGCTCAAGGATGTTAACGTTAGGGCATTTTTCATCCCCGCAATGAAGTGTCTTCGTTGATCTTACTGCAATTTGTGATCCAGGTGACCCTGCTACTTTAGCGCCCCTTCTAAAGTCCTATATGTCTTCCATGTGTCCTGACATATGAGTGCCATGTTTCTCAGGAGAATGAGTGCCATGTGTCTCCGAGACTTCAGGCTTCGATATTTTATGAATGTTCTCCTTGGAAATCTCCTGAAGTACTACAAGCCCGGTTGACGTGGCAAGCTCTCCGGACATCGGGACTTCAGGGTTCGGGATCTCAGAATGTAAAGCATGGAAATATCCCAAACTGGTATGGGATCGGTTTACGTGGCGATATCTCAGGACTTCGGGCTTCGGGAGCTCGGAATGTAAATCATGGAAATATCCCAAAGTGGTACGGGGCAGGTTGACGTGGAAGCCTCTGGTCACTTCGGGACTTCGGGACTTCAACTCTTCAAGTGATATTCCTTTCTTACCTACTGCAAAGATCAATGGTTTTTGTTGATTTGAGATCAATGGTCCATAATTACTTTGGGAGTTCAAGATTTGGGCCTTTTCAATGCATAGTTCTTACAATCCTTCGGAGTGTCGTATTTCTGAAGTGAGAGATATGCCTCGTCCACTTGTTTAGGTCGGCCCAGATTCACTTTGGGAGTTCGGGTTTTGGGATTTTTCTTCTTCTTTCTCGTGCAATCCTCTAAAATATCATATTTCTGAAGTGTTAGATTTTCCTCCACGTTTCCTCCTAATTTGGATGACCGAGATTTACTTTAGGAGTTTAGGCTTCAGGAGTTCTCTTCATCTTGCTCATGCAATCCTATGAAATGATAAGTCTCTGAAGTGAGATATCTCGAGCCCCGTGTCCTTGTTGATTTGAGATCGACAATCCACAATTACTTCGAGAGTTCGAGCTTCAAGATTCCTTTACTCACTCAGCTTCTGCTTGTTTCCTCCCAGAGTATGTGATCACCTAACATGTATCCCTTTATTGAATATCAATAGCCACGAGTGATTTTGGGGACTCAACTCTCTCACTCTTTGATTTCCCTTCCCGATCTCCGCAAAGAAAAGATGCTCATCCATAGTGGGATCAATATCCACCATTGATCTGTTGATCTAGAAGAATCAACGATCTTGAGCGATTACGGGCTCACAACTTGCAAAAATTTCAATTTGCTTCCCATTCCCCGCAATGACTCCCCACCATCGATCTCTCTCCAAAAAGATCTGATGGTCGTGACTTAATCTTTGCTTCATCTGACGGCTAAAATTTGAACCTGTTTGTTTGCTTGTATTTCAAGCCTAAAATGGACTACTCTGAATGATTCATTTTTGCTCATGGTTTATTATTGTGCATACAAGGGAATGGGAGCACCTAGATGTCTCCTGCGCATAGTAAAGGCTTGGTGGGCCTGCTGCATTTTCAATTAGTAGAAAACATGATGATAAATATTTCAAACTAAAACAAGACATGAAATTATCTTTCAAGGAAAAAATAAATAATTCAACGGAAAGAATCATTCAAACAATCCAATAAGGAAAACCAAGTCATTGAACAGATGGGAAATTGAATTTATCAACCAGAAGAAGAAAAGTTGACGAAGGAATAAGTAAATGAGAGAGGAGAGGAAGGGGTGCAGACCTAGGTTACAACATTGGCTCCAACCGAGGATAACACTTCCTTGCGAGGTGCTAAGAATAATAGATCAATGCCTTTGAATTTAATAACTTTCCCCCCAGATCCCTTTTCTTACCTCTGTTATGTCTGTTAGCCATACATATTTGAAAATTAACGCTGAAGATAACCCTGGTGTCTTTGTTGGGCTATGGAGTCTTTATTGAAAATTGAAACCAAAAATCAACACACTGAAAAATAATCTGCGAACTAAAAATTTAAAATTAAATGCTCAAACTATGAGCTTATTCTCCTACTACCTACTCTATTCAGTCGAAAGCCAACTCAATCATGTGTAATTCCATTTCCAATGAAACCAAGAAACCATTTTATTGAGAACCATGACTTTGTGCATGTCATTGTTTAAAATAATCCAAATTGTTTAAAATAATCCAAGCAGGCATCTCATACTTATAGTTGCCAACGATGATCATGCTAAAACTTACAACCTTTGGGGTTTTGGAAAAACAAGAATCCATCCAACTTGTTATTGGATCTTGACACTCTTGGAAATCCTCCAACAGGTTGAGAAGACAAAGTTGTTGTTGTATGAGATCTGGATTATTGATAAGATTATACTCTTCATCTTCTCTGTAGTGGATTTATTAATTTAAGTCTATTAATTCCATAAATTGAAACAGTAAACTTCTACTTCTACGCAGAAAACTCAGCAATTTCTTTTAATTCAGCATATACACATGTTAAATTAATTAATGAACAAAAATTTCATAACAGAATAAGAATTACTTAACAGAATAATGCAAATTTACCTCTTCCTAATGCGAATTTCTCCGTTGACCCGGTTGTCTAGCCTGCTGCTTTATTGTTGCCTGATGCACTGACCAACTCTACCCAAACCGTGTTTCCTCCCTGCCAGCTAGGAGTAGCCTATCCGACTTCCTAGATCCAGGATACCATAAGGCTATCCTAGCCCCCGTTCTCAAAACCCCCAGCAAAACGGTGCCCCCCGTAATGATCCTCCAAGATTGTAGAACTCCAACACAGAACCTGAAAATCCAAGCCTCGAAACCAGAACTCCCTCCCCTTCCAAAATATTTCCTTCCCCCAATAATCATCCCCCTCCTCGTAGGACTCCTCCTATCATATCCCCTCCACTGCCTCTCTTCCCGCTCATTAATATCTTATCCGTTCATTATTATCTTATCTCTTTATTTAATCTCTTATCCCCTTATTAATCTCTTATCCTTATATTTAATTTCTTATCCTCTCCCGCATACGTAAATCATTTAATTAAACAAATTAAAATTATTAACCCTCTTAAATTTATTACCCTGGTCATTGAATGCGATAGGTAATTAATTAATTAATTATTTATTAAATCAAAAGTTATAATAATTAATTAATTAATAAATATTTAATTAATATTATTATGCCAATCTTTGTTTAAGTAAAACCATGTTAGGAGAATCAATTACCTAATTAAGTTTGCTTAATAATCCCTAAGCATATATTCAACTAGGGTTGTTACATACACCCACCCTTCAGGAAACTTCATCCCGAAGTTAAGGTATCTTATGGTACAAAGGAAAAGAAACATGGTTCACACATTCATAACAATTAACCGTCATTATCAATAAGTAAGTTAAGAAAACAAATACATACTAGTGTATATGTACAAGAAATGCATGTGTAGCTAGTACATACAAGTCCCGTGCATGTACTAATAATACAAAACTATCATCCTTTAGTAATTTATGTATGCATCCAATCCAGTTAGCAAGACTAGTATTTTACAAAAGACAACAAACCAATCAATTGTTTGAGAAATCCTTTATTTACAATTATCCAGTTCAACAATTTTATTTAGACAACTATGGTTTAGTTACGTAATTATGAATATTCATATATACACATTTTTTTATTTTTTTTGAGAAGGGAAAACATTAAATTCCACCATAAGACAAATATCCATACTTTCTCAACTATTTCTACTCATCCTTCCTCCCTAACTTACTTCCATCTCCATTCCTATCCTTCCTCTGCTAGACTATCTTGGAGCGTCAACTATATTGACCTAACTCCAAATAGAACCCATAATCGAAAGTGTCGCTATCTCGACCAAGCTTCCCTAGCAGGCAACTGACAGTCATCATCACACGTCTTGTGGAGCGTGATCCAACACCGTCATCCCATGACTTCAGGTTTCAGAGGATACACGGTGGGAAATGCCTCCACCCCTCCTAATCATAACTAGGGTCCACACCCTACAATGGAATATACAGTGGCACCATGTTGTTGGGGGTTTTGTCATCATTTATTCGGTTTTGGGTAGTTTCATCAACTGAAATCCTGCACTGGTCCACATATCAGAGCAATTAATCCAAACCAATATAATTTCACATACTATATTCATACCATAATGTTTCTCGGCTAGTGGTCATGATATCCACTTTCATCATCATTACGTTGGCTATTTCATAGCCCATAACCTGCAGATTAGTTTGTAACACAAACTCATACATTTCTATGCATTATCATCATGTAATTTCATACAATCATCATTTATATTTGGTATCCTTATACCAACAACTTAACATCAAAGTTTTCCAGTTAGAAATAGATCTCATAATATCCCATAATTCAATTTCGACACCCATTCATAAGATTATCATTTACCAAAATAGATTGCATCATATCCAACATCATTCTAATAGCATTTAAACATTCATTAAATTAACATTCTCACAATGTGTCGCATCATATACATCATCATCAATAACATTTGAACATTCGTAAAATTTACCTTCACATAATAGATCGCATTACATACATCATCATCAATAACATTTAAACATTCATAAAAGTTCATACATTTTAAAGTTCAAGTGTATCACTTAATAGTTTCATTATGACTAGAAAATAAACTATACATGCCTCAGGTAATCCTGGTTGTCTAAGTCAAAAGTGGTGTTACATACACCCAACCTTCGAGAAACATATTCTCGAGGTGGTCAAAAAAGTGAGGGATAGTCTCGTCGTAGTGTCTTGGTGTCTTCCCAAGTAGCAGATCCTGGACTATACTTGTACCATTGGACCTTAAATTGGTCTACCAAACGGTTCCTGAGCTGTCGAACCCTACGGTCCAATATGCGTAATGGTTCTACAGTGAGAGTTCCCACATCCGATACCTGCAATTCCTTCCAATTTAGTTTATGTGATTCATCAGCAACATAATGACGTAAAACAGATACATGGAATACATTATGAGTTTTATGCAAGTGGGGTGGTAGTACGAGACAATAGGCAATGGGTCCATTTTTCTCTTGGATTCTGAACGGTCCTATAAATCGAGGTGACAACTTTGTCCCCTTCCCGAACCGTATGGTACTCTTATTAGGCCTGATACGAATGAAAACCTGGTCTCCCACTTCATAACTTCAGCCGGTCCTGTGTGCATCCGCATAACTTTTCTGTCTATCCTGTGCTTCCTTTAGTCTCTGCCTAATCTGAAGCACCTGTTCCTCCATCTATTGAATCAATTAAGGCCCAACTGTTACTCGTTCTTCTAGTCTATCCCAACTCAATGGTGTTCTGCATGGCCTTCCATACAAAGCTTCGTAGGGTGGCATTTCAATGGAGCTATGAAAATTGTTATTATAGGAAAACTCTACCAAAGGTAGGTACTTCTCCCACTAGGTTTGATTATCCATGACATACATCCTAAGCATGTCTTCCATGACTTGATTTACTCTCTCAGTTTTCCCATCTGTTTCAGGATGATAAGTTGTGCTTAAGTTCAACTGAGTGCCCAACACTGACTACAAACTTGTCCAAAACCTAGAAGTGAATCTGGAGTCCCTATCTGAAATGATCTTCTTAGGTATCCTATACAAACAGATAACCTCACTTACAAACACACGTGCCACATCAATGACATCGTAAGTGTCTCTAACCGGAATAAAATGAGCACTCTCGGTTAACTTATCCACTATCACAAGAATGGAATTATGTCTATGAGATGTGAGCGGCAACCCCACAACAAAATCCATAGAAATGACTTCCCACTTGAACATAGGAACATCATGCGGTTGTAGGAGGCCTGCCAGGTGATGGTGGTCGGATTTCACTTGTTGACACTCTAGGAATTTGGTGATGAAATGGAATATATCGTGCTTCATGCCTACCCAGAAGAAGAGCTTCCTCACGTCTGCGTACATCTTCTTCACACCTGGATGTGCACAATAAAGTGCTCTATGGGCTTCCTTCAGTATGATGCTTCGAATATCCCAATTCTCAGGGATGTACATCCTTCCTCGATATCTTAACAGTCTGTCTTCTTCCGGACTATATCCTTCATACTTTGTACCTGACTGCCTCCCGCTCTGGAGGTTTGAAGTAACCTTTAAATACCAACTGTCTCCTTGGAGTTGTGTCAACACATGTTCCTTCAGATTGACCTTTAAGGGTACTAAGGAGAAGATACATGGTCTCCTACTCAAGGCATCTGCGACCACATTTTCCTTTCCCTTGATGTATGAAATACCAAAATCGTACTCACTCATAAACTCACTCGATCGCCTTTGCCTAGCATTCAGATCCCTTTGAGTGAAGAGATGTTTTAAACTTTGATGGTCCGTTTTGAGCTCAATGTTTTGCCCCACAAGATAGTGCCTCCAAAGTTTTAGAGCTAGCATTACAACTACCAACTCTAAATCATGAGTCACGTATATCTCTTCGTGTTTCTTCAAATTCCTAGATGCATAATCTATCACTCCTCCATCCTGCATTAGCATGGCCCCCAACCCTTGCTTCGAGGCATCCGTGCAAACCATGAAGTCCTTTTCCATATCCGGCACTCGTAGAATTGGCACACTATTTAGTAACCTCTTAAGCTCAATGAATGCACTATCACACTCTTCCGTCCATTCATACCTGACCCCCTTGCACTGCAAGGTGGTGATGGGTTTCGCTATTTTGGAGAATCCCTCTACAAATCTCCGATAATAACCTACTAGCCCCATGAAGCTTCTCACCTCATGGGCATTTTTCGGCACTGGCCACTCCATAATGGCCTTTACCTTTTCTAGGTCCATAGAGATTCCTTCGTCGGAAATGATATGACCTAAATAGTGAATCTCTTTCTGGAAGAAGGAACACTTCGACAGTTTCCCATACAATTTGTTCTCTCTAAGGCAGGACAACACTACTCATAAGTGTTCCTCATGTTCTCTTTCGTTCTTGGAATAGATGATGATTTCATCTAGAAAGACTTGTACAAAATGATCTAAGTACTTCCGAAATATGTTGTTCATGAGGCTCATGAATATTGTTGGCATATTGGTCAATCTGAAAGGTACTATGACAAACTAGTAATGTCCAAACCGAGTTCGAAAGACAGTTTTTGGGATATCGCCTTCCTTAATCCTTAACTGATGATACCCTGATCGCAAATCGATCTTTGAGAATACCATTTCTCCTTTAATCCGATCAAAGAGGTCATCTATTCATGGCATTGGGTACCTATTTTTCACTGTAGCACAGTTCAAGTCCCTGTAGGCTATACACAATCGTAGGGATCCATCCTTCTTCTTTACAAAAATTACTAGTGCACCACAAGGTGAGACACTGGGCCTTATTATCCCTAAGTCTAACAACTCCTTCAACTGCATTTTCAATTCACAAAGTTATGGCGTTGTCATATGATACGGAGTCTTGGAGATTTTTTCTGCACCAGGTTTTATCTCGATAGTAAAATCAAGTTCCCTCTCATGAGGTAACCCTGGTAACTCATTCAGGAAAACATCCTTAAATTATGACAATACCAGATACTGATCCAATGAGGGTCCCCTCCTTTCATTCACTGCTTCCACTACATATAGTCGACACCCTTGTCTCAAGCATCACTTAACCTTCATAGTTGAGATAAAGCATAATGACACTTTTCTCCGTACACCCTGGATCTCTACTGGCCTTCCCTCATCGTCGACACAAAGCACCCTCTTTGTGAAACAATCTACCAAAGCTCAGTGAGCTGCTAACCAATCCATTCCAATGATTAGGTCATATGCCCCGAGAGCAGTGATGTATACCTTCAACCTGGTAGTACACACTCTCAGGTCTACTATACAATTATCAACACTAGGTCCTACTACTTGTTTTTCCCCTGAAGCCATCTCGAATTGTTTAAAGTCATCGTGATCGTAGGCTGCCAACCCACTCTTTTCTAATGCAGATGGTGAAATGAAACTATCTGTCGCACCAGAATCAAATAAAATCTTAACATTGATATGATTTAGTGTACCTGATGACTCCACCATCATGGATTGATGTTCGACCTGGCGATTATTAACAGCTACGTAAATCTGGTGGCTGCTACTTTCTCTCCCCATCGGTGCCTTTCCCTCTCTATGCACGAACCCTAATTGTAACTCTGGGTTGTCACGCTGGTAATGGGGTCCTCCGCACCCCCAATAGGTAACATGAGATTGAACCTGTGCATTGTTATGTGTATGTCTCTGAAATGAGTTCCTTCCCCTGGAACCCCTACCCCTTCTAGTTGTTCCTTGAGATGGTCATGGACCTATCTGCGTCGTTGGCAATGAATGAGATGATGCACTCGCTACCATTGAAATCCCTGTGGCTACTGTCCTTGGCGCGAATCTGTTACCATATGGCGGTGGCCTTGAGCCCCCTCCCCTGGGAAATGTCCTCGGGGCCTTCCCTACGAATCGAGGATGATGCAGAAATGTCGGTCTTGTACCCCCGGTTAAGTTCAGGTGTTCCTCCGCATAATGCACATTTTCCACTCCTTCCGCTACTGAAGACGATTTCCACATCTGCACCATAGCTCTTATCTTAGGGTTCAATCCATAAATGAAGCACTCTGCCTGTCGTTGGTCATTATCCATATACGAAACATATTTGACCAATTCCATAAATCTGATATCATATTCTTCTAGAGTTTTGTTTCTCTCTACTAAGGCATGAAACACCCCTACCTGTTGTTCCTCATAATAGGTTGGCAAATATTTCCTTCGGAACCTCTCCTCGAAAATTTCCCAAGATACTGTGTTTGGGGTAAGATGCAGTTTTCTTTTGAGGTTCCACCAGTTTAAGGCGTTGTCTCTTAACTGAAAATTTGTGATCTTCTCCTTTGAGTTGGATGCATAGTCCCTTAAGGAAAAACACCTTGTCATGCCTTCCAACCATGCTTCCGTGCGTTCACTGGCATGACCCTCGGCAAACTCTGGAAGTTTGATCTTCTGCAATTCCTGAGTGATGTCTTCAAGTGGAGGTACTCCCCCTAAATCCCTTGATGCTTTTGGATTACCTGTTTCAGACGGTGGGGGTTCCACTTCGGTCCCTGCTGGTTGTCGCCCCTTTAAAGTCTCATTAATGGCCTCCAATGAGTGCAGTATGAGAGCTAGTTTGGGCGATGGTGGTGGTGGCACTGGTGGTGTTGACGGTGCTTGCAATGACACTCCCCTGCCTCGATTCCCTCGAGTCTTGACCATCCTGTATGCTTTAACCTGCATCAACCAAAGTTGTCAGGATGAGTTCAAGGACGTTTCAAATTGGTTCTACTAAAACTACAAACAGGGTTAGGTGTAAGTTTTCTTTACTTGTCTATAAACAGACATTACTCTCTTTAGGGGATTGGCTAAGTTAGGATTATGATTAAGTGTCTAAGCTTGATTTCTTCGCCCTAAAAACAAACTATTGGTTCCCTTGCCCTGTAGCTACGCTAGGCTTGTGCCATACTCACCAATTCCTCTTGATTACTCTCCTAGTGTGTATGTCGCCTCCTTCCCACTTGTCCTAGTCTAAGTCCTTTTAACTTTTCGCTTACAACTAAATATCCTCCAATGCTTGACTTGTGAGCTTTTCGTTGGTGCCTAGTGTTGGCGTTGTCGAATGCTGCATTGAGATTTAGCGTTGACTTTGACTGGTGGAATGGAGTGGAGGGAATTGCTGCTTGGATCGATGAGTTGTGTGTATGGTCTTGTGATCCTGACGCTTGGACAATCAGAGTTTATACTTCGGGATACAAAGATCAGCAACGCTAAATAAGCCTCTACCTTGATTTCTGGTGCATTCACTAATTATGATTCAACTCGGTTAGCTGGCTCCGGATCAATAGGTCAGGTAATAAGCCAGTTAGTCTTAATCTTCATACTGTATCTTCCTAATAATAATACCACTCTAATCCCTAAAGTGTTACCATTAATCTAATTAAGTATAAGAATTTATTTGTAATGACTTATGAGGACGCATTGGTGTTACTACTCTTCTTAAGGCGCTTCGCTTGGTGGGGGGTCTTGGGTTCAAAACCCATGGACTTTCTAACATTTAATTTAATTTTTTTTTTATAACTTTATTTATTAATATTATATATATATATATATATATATATATATATATATATGTATATATATATATATATATATATTTAATTATATTAGTTTTAAATCTTTAAAGTTAATAAAATATTTAAATCTTTAAATAATCTTTAAGATTTAATAATCTTTAAATCTTTATAACATTAGTTTTAAAGATTTAAAACATATATAAACCTTTAAACATTTAATAGCATATTTTAAACCTTTATTTTTTTTATCCTACACATTATATATTAATATCCAGAATAAAATTATTGTATTATAAGTGAAAATTATCAAATTAATTATTTTTAGTAAAATAAATATAAATAAATTGAATCGTTATATAAAAAAAAATTAACAAAATAAAATAAAATATTATATATATATAATTTAAAACAAAACTAAATAACAAATATGTCGACAATAAAATAAATAAATTAAGAAAAAACATATGAAAATTTTAAAATCGAATTTGGGCGAATTTGTGTGAACAGGCAACGCGTAGCCTTGCATGACGTCCACGTGTACCACTCTCATTCTCATCCCCCCAAAAACCTACACAAAACATTCCCACAACACTCTGTCGCCTCTCCATTATGCACTCTCCTTCTCTGAGGCTCGGCTTGATGCTTAGGGCATAACCATCGCCTTGTGGGTATCCTTCTCAGAGGCTTTAACTCTGATTTTGGGTGTGCTGATCATGGTGGTGGCCCCTTGTGGGATCCTCTGCGCTATGGTGCTGGGTTTTGTGTGCTGAGTGCCTTGCCTGGCACTCAGTCGAATGTGAGGTGGGAATGGGGTGTCCCCAACTGGCCATGACAAGATGGGATGTCCGCCATGGTTTCTGCGTTGTCGTTGGTTATGGCTGGAACCGCACCAAGCTGACCTATCCTTGGTGGCTTGGTGCTTGATCGCTTGGATTTGGTGCTTGGTGCGAATTCGCCCAGGACATTTCTTATTTCCAAAACCGTTGTGCTTCATATCCCATCTGTCGCTATCCCTCCAATGCTGGGGCGTTGGGAAACACAGTCTCCTTTGCAGTCATGGTGACCAAGGAATAAATCAGATGTCCTCCGTTTTCCTGAGCATCGAGATATACGAGAAGCAGGACTCCACAATCATATAAAAAGTAAAATTGTATTACCCAGCAAACAAAAAAAATTTGCAGCAATGAAGAAATTCAACATTGGAATTTATGGAAGCCCAAAAGTATGATTCTTATTCTCACAGATTTTCAAGCTCGTAGTGATGAGGTCAACCATTTTCTCAACCATTTCCAAATGGATTGCCCATTCTTCAAACTCTAGTTCGTCTATCTGATTCAGTGAGAAATGCATGGTGCCTTTGTGCCCTAGCCACCTAAAAGTCCTACTTAACCGACAGCTTCACGGATCAGGGTTTCATGAAACCTATTATCCAAATGGGAAGTTTTGTAGGCTCAATTATTCATCTGACCACTTTAGGGTTTCAAAAAAAGGGATTTTCAGAGCAATTCAAATGCAGGTATGTGCGGCTGAAAAACCCTCGTACGAGGAAACGACGGAGGAACCCTTGCCAGAGCCACAGCCTTTCAATTTGTACAGGGATTTATGCTCCTCGTCGGATTGCCAGGGTAGTGTAGTCGCAATGTTGGAAGGGTAGTTGAATGAAGGCAGGAAGGACACTCAATGGGAACTGAACCGCATCATTAAGGACCTAATTAAGTACAATAGAGAGAGCCATGCTCTGGAGGTTGGTTTTCAGCTACTTATTTATGTTTTTGTCTATTTTGATGGTTTATTTTTCATTTGAGTTGTGTGTATTGGCTTATTTGTTTTTCCATCTATATGCATGTATGCATAAATATAAGTATGTCTAGGGGCTGCTGCATATTAAAGAGTGAACTTCCTTCGTATGAGGTTGCATGTTTGATGCGTAGCTAATCCACCAAAATTTCTTGGGACTTGTAACCTACCTCTCATCCCTTTGACATTCGTGCCATAAGGGTTGTGCGGACCACAATGGAAATGGAAATATGGTGGATGGCTCAACAATCTTCAGCTTCACTATTGTACTGATGCTCCAATGTCTCGCTGAATAATCGTTGAGAAAATTGAATGCAAATGGTACTTTCTAGGTTTTTTTTTTTTATAGTAATGTTTTTAACATGAAATTTGATGCCCCATACAACAACTATCAACAGTCAATAAATTATTTTTAAGATGAGAAAAATTCTTGTTTATTTGGTTGTGCAGGTCTGCTGCACAAATATCTAGTACAACCAACACATATGTGGTGGCCTTCCAATCTGGTACAAGATTCTCTGTTTAGGTAAGATGGACGCATCTATGACATGTATGTGCCATTAATTTTTTTTGACAACTATTAACTTATGTTTGAGTATACAAGAAGCAGAATTTAAAATCTAGTATTCAGTACCAAAGAGTCCTATAAACTTGTTCTTGTACACAATTTCATTCATACTCATGGAACAATTTAACAAACTGGTGTTGTTGGGATCATAACAGTGCATCCAAAAGCTCTACTGGCAATTATAAGACCCCTACTTCCTTTACATTTTCAATATGTATGCCATCTATATATATTTTTTTTGTGTTAAAAATTTATGTGCTTGGCTTGCATGTTAAGTGGAGCTTAGGTAGAGCTGGAGCTTGGCCCTTAAGGATCCAGATTGTGAACGAGGATTTGATACCATGTGTAGTGACCATATTAATTTAAGTCTATTAATTCCATAAATTGAAACAATAAACTTCTACTTCTACGCAGAAAACTCAGTAATTTCTTTTAATTCAGCATATACGCATGTTAAATTAATTAATGAACAACAATTTCATAACAGAATAAGAATTACTTAACAGAATAATAAAAATTTACCTCTTCCTGATGCTAATTTTTCCGTTGACCCGGTTGTCCAGCCTGTTGCTTTGTTGTTGCCTGATGCACTGACCAACTCTGCCCAAACCGTGTTTCCTCCGTGCCAGCTAGGAGCATCCTGTCTGGCTTCCTAGATCTAGGATACCATAAGGATATCTTGTCCCCCATGCCCAAAACCCCCAGCAAACCGGTGCCCCCCGTAATGATCCTCCAAGACTAAAGAACTCCAACACAGAACCTGAAAATCCAAGCCCCGAAACCAGAACTCCCTCCCCTTCCAAAATGCTTCCTTCCCCTAATAATCACCCCCCTCCTCATAGGACTCCTCCTATCATATCCCCTCCACCGCCTCTCTTCCCCCTCATTAATATCTTATCCCTTCATTATTATCTTATGTCTTTATTTAATGTCTTATCCCCTTATTAATATCTTATCCTTATATTTAATTTCTTATCCCCTCCCGCATACGTAAATCATTTAATTAAACAAATTAAAATTATTAACCCTCTTAAATTTATTACCCTAGTCATTGAATGTGACAGGTAATTCATTAATTAATTAATTATTTAATCAAAAGTTATAATAATTAATTAATTAATAAATATTTAATTAATATTATTATGCTAATCTTTGTTTAAGTAAAACCATGTTAGGACAATTAATTACCTAATTAATTTTGCTTAATAATCCCTAAGCATATATTCAACTAGGGTTGTTACATTCTCCTTGAAACAACTCATTAAGATCAAACACTTCACAACCATTAAGGGCAACAAAACACTCTTGATACTGCTCCTATGGTTGTTTGAATTGAGAGAGTATGTCTTCTACATGAATTTTTTTCTTGTTCTTGTTCTAGAAGGTCATTTTCATACTTATATATTTCTTGTTGCTCAACGATTTCTAGGGAATGCAAATCCATATCTACTATAAAATAAGATTTGAAATGTTGATTTGGTAGCTCGTCTTCATAACTAATAAATGGAGTTTTCTCAAATTCAAATATATCACAAACAGGTGCTAAATCTTCATGAAAATTTTGAGGAACAAATTGATCACAATCATGACTATTGTTAGCTGCATCAGGAACACAAAGATGAAACACATTCTGCTGGAAATCCAAACTAAGTAAGGATTTAACATCAACATTTATTGCATTCTCATCATCATTTTTAGTTTTAAAAGAATGTTGAAAGTGGTCATGTTGTATAACAGAATTGGAATAAGATACAACTGATAATGAATCTTCTTTCTCTTCCTCAGCGTTATCGTCCCCTTCATCTATATTGTTATAAGTACTAATAATGGAATATTGAACAAAAGATTGAAATTCTTCACAACAGTTTTCACAAAGTAAATCAGCTCGAAAAAACCTTTTACAATGATCATTGGATGCAGCATGGAATTGTTCCAAGGAGGAGATGCTAGCAGAGGGAAAGGATCGATTCCACTCATGATCATATCCCTCTAATGAGTACATGACCATATTCATTAAAACATCATCATGATGTATTCCCAAATGATGGATGACTTCATGGAAATCAAGCAAATGATCTCGAGGGTTATCATCTTTATTTTCTCTAAATCTGGGCAAGTAATCACTCCATTCATCTGTAGTAGGACCAATATTTGGAAAACCAGGAACAACAGAGAAATCAAAAGGAGAAAACCTTCGAGCCAACATGGCTTCCATATGAAAATATGACTTATTAAAAATGTGGAGTCGCCACTGTATTCGTTAACCATTGAGTCGCTAGATGAATGATATGGAGTCTAAAAGTGTTTGGTCTTTCTTCAGGATCAAAGATCATATGTGATTGTTTTCTCTCTCAGGGAAATATATCTCATTAATCCAATACCTGACAACAACGCCAGAAGATGTTGGCCCTAAGGTCTGCACCTGAATGCTAAAGGGAAAAGCTAGGCCACCTCAAGTTTAGAATGATTGATTTTTATTTTTTTGTCGATCATTTAGAGGGTTAGTTCTACCAAGACAAGAGCATGGATGGGGTTGGAAAAATGATATTGATGAAGGTACTCCTTGGCTGGTGGCACACAAATGACAAACAAATGAAATAATAAAAACAAAGGGAAACAACCAACTACTCAATGAATAATCTGCTACAAGAAGTTCAATACTTAAAATATCATTTCAAGACATTAAAAATGTATCAAAAACACAATTGCTCCCACAATTTCAATAAAAACAAATATTCACCAAGCATTAGTTGTTTTCACGGGTTGCATATCAATAAAGACAGGTTATACAATAGTTGAAGGAAATGAGATGTACTTTGCACAAATCAAAACTACATTCAAGATAAGATAAAAACACATGAAGATTTGAACAAAACACTGTCATTCAGAGTATATTCAACAGTAGAGAGATTTACTCCATGTATAGAATGGGTCCAACCAGTATGATTTATTGCTATCCCTTCCCAAAAATCCCACCGTTCAAAACATACAAAAACTGCATATTTATCAGAGTTGCAGAGGCTCTTGTCCATTTGGGACTGAGACTTAACTCTACATTAACAATTGTAGAATGACTAATTAATTTGACTAAAATATTGTTGGATTAAAGAAATGTATACTTCACACTTGACTTAATAAAAAAGAGTGGTTCTTATCACACATAGAAGACCACTTATTATGCTTTAAACTAAATGGAGTCTTCAACTGAATAATTGAAAACTGAAACTAGCGATGAAACTAGGCTAATGCAAGCACTGAAATGAATTAAGACTGTGGCAGAAACTGATTCGAAGTGACAAAGATGAGTTTTTCATTGATCATGGAATGCATGAACGCTATTGGAGGCCATTGAAGACAACTCGATGTGCAGCGTGAAAATCTCTCAGAGTGACGTGGTGACCTGGCGTCATATAAGCATGTGATTGCAGAAGTTGTCGAGGGTGGTTTGGATGCACACTGCTTCGAACCCCGCAATCCACCACCAACTTCCACGTACCTCATAAGATATACCATGGTTTCAATTGCAAGACCGCTCAAGGATGTTAACGTTTGGGCATTTTTCATCCACACAATGAAGTGTGGTCGTCGATATTTCTACAATATGTGATCTTGGTGACCTTGTTACTTTAGCGCCCCTGCTAAAGTTCTATGTGTCTGCCATGTGTCGTGACGTATGAGTTCCATGTGTCTCAGGCGAATGACTGTCATGTCTCTCTGGGACTTCGGGCTTCAGGAGTTCATGAATTTTGTGCTTGGAAATCTCCCGAAGTAGTACGAGCCCAGTTCACGTGGCGAGCTCTCGGGACTTTGGGCTTTGGGAGCTCAGAATGTAAAGCATGCAAATATTCCGAAGTGGTGTGGGCCCGGTTGACATGGCGAGCTCTCGGGACTTCGGGCTTTGGGATTCGGGATCTCAGAATGTAAATCATGTAAATCTCCCGAAGTGGTACGGGCCCGGTTGACATGGAAGTCTCTCTTCACTTCGGGACTTCATCTATTCGGGTGATATTCTTTTTCTACTTGTTGCAAAGATCAATGGTTCTAGTTGATTTGAGATCAATGGTCCACAATTACTTCGGGAGTTTGGGCTTCACGCCTTTTCAATGCATAGTTCTTACAATCCTCTAGAGTGTCATATTTCTAAAGTGAGAGATCTGCCTCCACGTGTCCTCTTGTTTTGAATGGCCGAGATTCACTTCAACAGTTCGAGCTTCGAGATTTTTCTTCTTCTTTCTCATGCAATCCTCCCAAATGTCGTATTTCGGAAGTGTTAGGTCTTCTTCCACGTGTCCTCTTGATTTGGAAAGTCGAGATTCACTTCGAGATTTCGGGCTTTGGGATTTCTCTTCAGCTTGCTCGTGCAATCCTCTGAAATGAGAAGTCTCTGAAGTGAGAGATCCGGCGCCATGTTACTTCGGTAGTTTGGGCTTCGGGATTCCTTTACTCACTCAGCCTTTGCTTGTTTCATCCTAGAGTACGATATCTCCTGACACGTGTCCCTTGCTTGAATATCAACGACCACTAGTGATTGCGGGGACTCAACTCGCTCACTGTTTAATTTCGCTTCTCGATCTCCGCAAAGGAAAGATGCTCATCCGTAGTGGGATCGATATCCATCGTTGATCTGTTGATCTAGAAAGATCAATGATCATGAGCGATTGCGATCTCACAACTTGTAGAAAATTTAATTTGCTTCCCGTTCCCCGCAATGACTCCCCACCGCCGATCTCTCTCCAATGAGATCTGATGGTCATGAGTTAATCTTTTCTTGATCTGACGGCTGAAAATTGAACTTGTTTGTTTGTTTGTATGTCAAGCCTGAAATTGACTGCTCTGAATGATGCATTTTTTCTCATGGTTTCTTACTATGCATACAAGGGAATGGGCAGACCTAGATGTCTCCTGTGCACATGAAAGGCTTGGTGGGCCAGCTGCATGTTCAATTAGTGGCAAACATGATGACAAGTATTTCAAACTCAAACTAGACATGTAGTTATCTTTCAAGGAAAAGAAAAATAATTAGGCGCAAAGAATCATTCAAACAATCCAATAAGGAAAACCAGGTCCGACTTTATCAACCAGAAGAAGGAAATTCGACGAAAGCATAGGGAAATGAGAGAGGATAGGCAGGGGTGCAGACCTAGGTTACAACATCATGCATTGTTTCCTTTTTCCTATTGACGTCTGTGGTGTTCATATAATCCAATTTTGTTGTGTGAAAAATTCCACACTACTCTCCGTGACCAACAATATGTGCTCAAACTGGGCAGAAAGGCTACCATCCATAGTGACAATAGTCCAATTCTCATCCCATCAGTCATGTTCAGTGTTCCCAGGTCTTAGTAATGGCTCAAGTGCGAATGTTTGTCCAAACATCATGCATCAAGGCTTATCATCGTAAAAGTTTATGACAGGCGCTGAGTGAAACTTATTTTCCGCCCCATGGACAAAATAAATTTTATCAACAACATATCCATATTTTTCAGCGTGGCCAATTACTACCTTGCTTTGTTCTTTAATTTCAATCCAGGTCCACGAACAATAATTTCCGTCTGCAAGCATTCCTCAGTAACCTTCATTAATTGGTTCGGTTCTAGTGTCCTCTACATGTAACCAAATGGTTTTTTATATTTTCCGGTAAATAGTATGCAGGGCATGAAATACGCTATTTTAAATGTGAATCAGGTACAAAATTATGCAAATTCCAATTTATGTTATGTCTCCATGCTTTAGGTAGGATTGAGATATGGCAAATTAATGTGAAAGCTTAAAATATGGAGACATTTTGATTCATACAGACCTAACCAAAATGAGATTTTTAATATTAATTTCTTGGAGGAAACAAGATTGATCTAGAAGCTGGAAAGGTGACAACAGGGTTGTCACATCAAGTATATATTGTTGTATCATGGTTAGATACCGCCACTGAGTCAAAGTTGCTTGTAAATAAATGTGAAAGATGAACGCAAATTATATGTTAGAAAAGAGAATTGCCACCATCCAGTCATCAAAGGGTTTGAAAAACCTCTGGTTTGTGAGGAATAAAATTATGTTCTATCATGTCTGCAGGGGTGTAAATAGATTGGCAAGTGTCATGTAAATGGAAGGAAATATGTAAAAAGAGGTTTTAAGGTCGATTCTCACCCCGATTTACCCTGAGGACATGCTTGCGGGCTGTGCATTACTCTCTAGAGGTTATAAGGTAGCCTGCAAAATTCAACCCTGTATCACAAGAGTATATATATATATATATGATGTGAAGGACTAATATAACCACCAACAATAGAACGAATCGTGATAGTTGATGGAACATTGGTGAAAGTTAAAGCTACATGTGCTATCTATGATCAAACTTCACCATAGGCCTATGAAATTGGCTGCAAATAAGTATTAACCAAGGCATGATATGGATGAAGACCGGGGCAAGATGGTTCTGTAGGAGATCACCACAATAAATGTTCCCAGCACACCGCCGCTTATTAGGGGTCACCATAGAGGAACCCCGACATGTAGCAATGTGAATACCTAAAAGATTATTTGCAGTCTTTTCATATTCCAAGTTTAATATCTATAGAATACGAATACAAATTTAGAACTTTTGATTGCTGCACTTAACATTGTAGTCAACAATATCTTAAAAATGTTTGTAATATGACTTTGAATTTGCCGTAAAAAACTACAAATCAAAGTGCTGAAACGCGCCATGAAATTGAAAATTAGTTTGATGATCACAATACACATTTAATGCACCAACACTCATTTCATCCCTCTCTCGAGCTGATTTCAGTACACCAACAACTGCGTCACAATTTTGACATGTTCCATTTTTCAAACCAGTGGAAGAAGGACCGCGCAGTGCAGCTGTGACTTACAAACTCGGTGAAACCCTAATGCGGTATTATTAAAGAAATTGTATTTGAGTTGTTTATTTGTAGTTCATCCGAAAGTTGTAGTCAATATGCTTATTATGATTATAGTTATTATGGACGGACCACTAATGTTTAAAAGAAAGTTAACATAAGTTATGGAAAATGGAGACACTTTATGTTATGGAAAATGGAGACACTTTATGTTGGTAAACAAAATGGTAAAGTATTCCATTCATTTTGAAGTTAACGATGCAAAATTGTAATTGGAGTTATAAGGTGTATTAAGGGTTTATAAGGTTGTCTTTTAAAATTTATAAGGATTCGAGCATATTTAATAAAATTTATTTTTCATTTCATGTCCTAGACTTGCCCAAAATTGAATAAGGGGGTCTTAGGATCGTTATATGTATGTCTTAGTCATTGTTGTAGGGACTAGTTAACTCTGTCGACTAGACCTCACAATCAATTAAGAGCTATTCGTGGACGGTTGAATTTAGAAGTATAAGTTGGTCGAGGTATTGTTAATCGATCAACCGAGGCAATTATGTAGTTACAACTCCCTAGTAACTAGATCTAGAAATATAAATAGACAAGCTCTATGAGAGACAATGTAATCTATTTATTTGTATTCATATATCATATAATAAAGTGTTGTTCTTTGGGATTCTACTGCTTGTGTATGTCTTCATCTATGTCTACATGTATGTATTCTATGTTTTCCTATGTAAGAAACTGTTGGTAACTCTCTCTTACTTTCCCCTAGATTAAAACATTGGTTTTGCTGTCGGCAGTTTTGAACCCCAACATGCAAAAGTTTACATAAATTCTAACTCTACAAGACATACGTGAATGGTGGGAGCGCAAAATTGATAATTACATCAAGAATTATGCACAAAGAAACAACCTTTCATTAGTAGAAGAACAATCACTATTCTTTTCGGAGATTCATAAAAGATTTATAGAAGCCATCCCAAAATCCTTGTGCGAGTACATCAACGAACCGATAATCTGTAATTTAATAGTCGATGAGAAATTAAGCCTCAAGCTCACGAACATAGGGTGAATGAATTTGCATGAATGGTTTGAGATATTTTTTGAATATTTTATCTCAAAACATGCCATTGAAGATCGAACAACTCTTGATAAAATAAAAGAAAAATTTTACACCGACTTGCACGAAGGATTCCTTTGTATAGTTTCGTCATTGCTTCTGAAATTCCTCCTCGATAAGGTAATCAATGACATTGTTGAATACCAACCTCGACTAGGTACACTACTACAAAATAACAACTTTGAAGAAATAAACAAAGAGTGGGAAGGATTTCTCGACGCAAGGTGAAAGGACACAAGACAAGCCTAGGAATACTTTATGAGAAAATAAATATGGCCATGACCAGCACCACCGATTTCGATTAAGTGAGTTGGTGATGGGGGGTTGATCGAAGTTGTGAGATTCTGCAAGAAAAACATACCAAGACTTGCGATTATTGAAGTATAAATGTCGTCGAGAGGAAAACAAAGACATAAGAAGGATAATCACATTCATAGATTGAAACAGGATAAAAAGAAAAAGAAAAGAGAAGAGCTTAGTAACCTATGGATTACTCAAAATTCAAATAGAAAAATGATAGGTGACGATCATTGTGATAGAGCGCATGAGAAGTCTTAGTCTAAAATAAATCGACTAGAGATGGAAATAACAAGAGTTGCGGTGATCCCTGACATAAGAAGTGATGCATAGTTGATAGAAGTTATAATGAATTCCTATCAACCATAAGAACAACCTGAAAAAATGGATTATGAAGATTCAGGCCCAATGATATGCTCTTCTCCCATTTCAGAAACTATCCTGCAAATAAAGAAGTTCCTCCAACAAAGATTCATATCGATGACCAATATGCAAGATTATGGTATAGAAATGATGAGAATGGAAAGCTACAGTACATGCTCATCGTTGAGCTAGGAAGAAATGAAACCTACAATATGCTCATCCAAATTAGGAATCTCACTAAATTGCCCCCCTGCCAAATCTAGTATGAAGAGAAGAAATTAGTTTAGTAAATCATAGTTGCAAATCAACATGACCATTGGAGTGACATTTCATTGAGTACAAAGAGCAAACTTCTCAGACCCAAGAAATACTTTACATAGTAAACAAAAATAATTTGTTCCTTGAATACCATCTGGTAGAAGACCGACTGAAAAAAGTAGTCACACGAGAAAAAATGACTAAAGACTCGACAACTAAGTCGAAAAGTGTGGTAACCCAAACACAACAAAAAGTGATTACTCCTAAGAAAATTAAAACGGGATTTAACCGCATCCCCGCCTATGAGGGAGATGAGGAGTCAAGACCCAAAATACATTGGTTTGTGTGTGATAAATTTCTAGGATGTTGTGGACATCACATATGAAGATAAGAAGATGGAACAATTCCCTTCGGCATCATTCTTTAACATGGTTTATGAATTTCACATAAAGTGAGACTCTCTCAAAATCAGATATAAAAAATAGTTTCCTAACATTCTTCAAAGTCCAAGATGTCACACACTTGGCTGCTCAAAAATTGAAAGAAACAAAACAAAGACCAAGCAAGACAGTCCGAGAATATGAAAAACTATTCAAAGATATTTTGAGCCAAACACCAACCATGATCAATCAAAGTTTGTTAGTACAATGGTATGTAGCTAGTGTTCTACAATGAATATGTTCACCATTACAGATGTTCGAAATAAATACCTATGAAGATGCATTACAGAAATAATAACGCGTTGAGTCGGATGGTGATGGCCTGTTGACCTCCCCATCGATCGAAAGACTAGAAGAAAAAATAGAGCATTTACAACAAACCATAAAAAGTATATCCATAAGAAGAAATGAATTATGGTGTACTACATGATGTGAAGAAGTACATACAAAAGATACTTGTAGCCTCACCGATCATCCTCCAGTAACATCAGATGCGCACAAAGTATACGCTCAAACATATTGTAATATATGTGAAGAATTAACTAGCGATGTTATGCGGGATTACCCACACAATTTAAAAAACATTAGGTGGTGTCATATCTGTGAAACTCATAGTTACAAAACATTGGAATGATATTTAAATGCACAAAATCTAGCCAATCTACAAACAATGTATCATACAGAAGATACTGACAAAAATAATAATTGTGGTCGAAGAAATGATTACTATGGTTGAGGATAAGGACACAATGGTCGAGTTCAATTGAGAGGTCATGTTCGGGCTCAACCCTATTGATATAATTGTTGTAAGGATAACCATATTAGCCCAGACTATCTCATAAATGATCAGATCGATTTGAAATTTTGTAATATATGCGACATCAACGATCATTCACTTGAATATTTTCCAATAGTACTAGACAAGGTTATGACTAGAAAAAATGTCAATCTTCTACATGAAATATCAAAAAGAAGAAGTAATCAACTCAAAAAACTTAAATATCATCACAAGATCTGGCATTGGGAGAGATATTATCAATACCCCTTCACAAGACCAGCTAAGAGGGAAGGATAGCCTCTTCCCAAATCTA
Source organism: Picea engelmannii (assembly GCA_009831015.1). Taxonomy (NCBI): domain Eukaryota; kingdom Viridiplantae; phylum Streptophyta; class Pinopsida; order Pinales; family Pinaceae; genus Picea; species Picea engelmannii. The sequence continues at coordinate 69,463 of ML813862.1, forward strand.
GACAAAGAAGAGCAAATTATGAGGGAAGCCATTAGATTTTTCAATAATTCTAACCAAGACCAGCAAAAAATAGGAAAAAAAATTACGATAATGTACAAGAATTACTACAATTGTTAAAGGAAAAATAAATGGTTGATCGATTGGTAGATTTTCTCAAAATATTAAGAGAATATAAAGAAGGACAAAGACCATCCAAGGATGTTAAGAAACTATATTATTAACATAAATATTATGACCTATGAGTCGATCTGGAAATCAATGAAACACTATTAAAAGAATTAGTTGGTGATTTCTTATCTCAAGTCAATATCTAACCTCGAGAAAAATGGATAAGAATGGGTCAACCCACATTAGAACCAAATTTGAATTACCTCAATCTAGAAGATCAAAGACTGATAGAGACCATTGGTATTCTTAGAAATCTCGAAACTCAAATTATGGGTATACCGACTCAATTTGACTTTTAGGTAATCGACCTAGTCGAGGGGATGTCATCATCCACAACACTTTTTAGTTGGCCATGGGGTAGAAAAATGAAAGCGACTATCTCCCTCGAAAGAGGTAAAATCAAATTAAAAGGAAGCGAAAGAAAAATAAGCATCCCTCTCGACCCAAAATAAGGAAAACCTTGGACTAAAACATGGAATGGGGATCAAGAAGCCTGGTTCCTTTACCAAATATTCAACGAGCAAAAATATTATTTTGAACCAAACACAGAAGGAGAAGTTTTGAGAGAATATACTTTGTCGGTTAGGAATAATTCAGAGTCATCCTAGTATAACTTGCAATTAGAGAACTACAAATCACATGAAAAATATTGTTGGTCCATTGAAGTTATTCCTAGAAAACATCCAAGGACATGCTTTTCGATCTAAGAAATACCTATAGTGTATGAAAAGAAATATCGATAGAATCACACCCTCATCTTGACCGACAACAGAACAAGAAAGCCTTTATGTTATAATGAACATAATACACCTTCGACACATGTCGAAGAGGTTTCCAAATCTATCAGCTATCAAGGAAGGACTCAAATCCTAGTAGAAACCTTCATAGGCAAGGCTGCAATATGGTGGGAAACACATTCCCCCAAACCTCAAACATGGAAAATTGTATCAACATACTTCATAGAATGCTTTAGGGAAATGAAACTAGCCAAAGTTGTTGGCATTCCCACTTTTAAAATCGGGTATGACCCAATTGAACATATTCACAATTGTCAGAAGGAATAGCACAAAATCATATACGTAGATGAAATAGTATAGCCCCACATGTTTCCAAGAATGTTAGAAGAAATACCAAGTAAATGGTACAAGATAGAAGAAGATTGTGGCCATACATTAAATTGGTCTGACATCAAATTATAAAACTTTATCGAATACTTCAAATTCAACTCGGAAGATGAAAATCTAAGAGAAGTAGCACATCATATTAAAAGTTTCCTCGACAAACTGACTCCAACTACATAAGGAGAAAAAGGGAGGATGGTGGTCAATCTTCGATCGACATCGACTTACAACCTTGTTTCGATAGAAAATAATGGAATTACGATAGCTCAAATATTTAAAATGGAGAATATAAGTTCTCCACGCCAAAGCTTCATATGGAAAATAATCACCCTTCATTGCAAAACAATGTTAAATGAGTACTAAATATATCTAAGGAAGAAAAGGAATGATGATGAACAACTCGAATTTCTGGAAAGCTTTACCAGAATCGAAGAAGGGGAATGACAACTTGATGAAGAAAAACCACCAGAGTGCATGAACACTGGAATCAAGACTAAATAATTGAACATATCAAAGGATGATTGATCGAAAATGGTACATGTAGGTGACTATTGGTCAGAAAAATAGATAGTCGAGATAGTAGATCTACTAAAAGAATATCAAGACGTATTTTCTAGGGTCTAAAAATATTTAAAAGGACTTGTAGTAGAAATGGGAGAAATGAAGATCGAACTTGTCATGTGGGAAAATATGATTAAAAAACGTCCATTCAAGTTATCCCACAAATATAATCCCATTGTCTAAAATGAAATTGATGGAATAATAACAACATGCCTTATCTACCAAATTGACAAAGAAGAATGGGAAATCCCTATGGTAGTACAACCGAAAATGAACGACCCTGAGAAACTACAGATTTGTGTCAATTTCATAGGAATCAATAAATTGAATATGAAAGACATGTTCCCCACCCCCTTCATCGATGAAAATAATTAATGAAGTCACGGGCCACGAATGTTATTCATTTACAGATGGGTTATATGGATATAATCAGGTACCAATGGCCAAATAATATCAACCAAAGACAACATTCATCTCATAATTTTTCTCTTTCACCTATAGAGTTATGCCATTCGAACTGAAGAATGCCCTAGTATATTTCTAAAAAATAGTAGCCAAATCATTCCAAGAATACATATATACAACAATGGTTGCTTACTTTGATGATTGGAAAGTATACAACTTATTTAAAAACCATATACAATGGCTTTGACTCATGTTTGAATGATGCAAACAAATCTAGATAGCCCTTAACATTAAGAAATGCATTTTTACCAAAACAATTGGCATTTTGTTAGGACATGTGGTTTGCAAAGATAGACTAAAAGTCGACATGGAAAAGATGAAAATCATCCTTTTTACGAGGAAAATCTCTCTATAGCTAGGGGTAAACCACAACAAACATAAATGACTACAAAATTCAACTCTTATCTCAAGTATTCTATATAAAAAAATATGCTAACAAGACAATATAAAAGTCCCACCTTGTCTAGATGTTCGATGAAGTCCACTGTTGAGCACTTGACCCAAAGAAATACACCTAAAACTTGTCCTCAATAACCAAGAAATGCAAGCATATGGTGATAATATATAATGTTAGCACATTCAATAGCATAATCCATCAACATTCATAACAAAAGATCCCATGGAATAATAATTCAAATATTTGTGAGATAATAATTGGACGAGAAAATAGTATTTCTATTTAGATGTAATCATCGCAAGTGAATGAGTTACAAACTTTCGTGTCAGAACGATTCAGAAATGAGAAACTAAGTTCCTTCCAGCTGGGCCTCCACCAAAGGCAAGCTTATATAAGAGAGACAATGAGGTTCTCAATCAATAAGGGAAGAGATTGGGCGATGAATAATCTGTTCAGACTTAAAGGACAAAGGGATGAAGACTCAATGTGAAGTGAATAATTTCTCCAGAGTAACTTTTCTCTCAAAGTTGAATTATTTCTCCTATTTTCCATAGCTCAGATTTGGCCCATTTATAGCCTTCACGTGGAACTGAAGGTCCCAGTTAGAATGTTTCCATTATATGTAAGGCCAAGGATTACTGATCTCATGACGTGACATGGAAACCCGACACCATTTTTGAATTTTGGTCACAAATATCGATGTACGTGGGTTGTAGTGGTGCAACGTGCATATACGCATGTTGTGATATAGGTAGGGTGCATCTATGTGGAAAAATAATGTTTTTATCTCTGGGATTTGCAAAAAGGGACTTCAAGTTTGCATAGGGAAATGGAAAAAGGCCCTCTATGCAAGATTGCATAGGGTGAGGCAAATCTTGCTATAATAGATTCCCCCTAATGTGTGAGGTCAAAGGAGTATCTGCGATTGTTGAAATACATTATAAGACCCATAAATAGAGTAGTGAGGACCCAGCTGGAAGAACTAGTTTCTCATTACAATCTATATTGACTTTGCATACATGGATGTCAATTTGAACTACACTGGAGATCCATGTGAAAATATACCAAACAACTTTCCATGGCCATAAATAGGTAATACAAAGTTGGTTACATGCCAAAGGTTTTCATAGTCATGAACAAGGCCCAGTAAAACCAGTCTCAAAATCAATCTGAAGATATCTGTATACAATGGAGTACAATCTAATCTTCGATGATCATTGAATTCATACAGGTACTTGTCCAATGAAAGGTAGAAACAACACAAAAAAGTTGTGACTATAAATTGATGTCTTCAAGTCTTCTACAAAATCTGCCAAAGGTGCACGTCTACATCATGTGAATAAAGGAGTTGAGGTCGAGCACAATGAGACTTTGTTTGATTACTGGTCATTGAGGTATATTGTTAAAAAACACAAGACAACCTACCGATGATGAAAGTAGGTATCAAGGCACTAAGTACATTCTTACAAGTGTGAATAAAGGATTTGATGTATAACACTTGAAGAATCCATCGATCATGAGACATTGATGTATTCCCAAATTTCGATGGCGAGAGAACCTACCACTAATGATTGCAATCCTCTAGGTACTCATAGGAATCTAGTTATTATCTCCATAATAGATGAGTTGAATTCGATGGAAGGAGACCCGTTGAGTGGAGAGCATTAAGGCATCTCTCATCAATCATCATGAGGTACAAAGCAAGACATTGATGATTTGGAGGAAGTCAGACGAAGAACATGTTCATGAATTAATGACCATGTGCATCGTTCACGTGTGCCAGCTGCAAGCAATACACGAGAAAGATCCTTTGAATAGAATCCAATGAGGAAGACTACTGACAAAGGAGAGGAAACCATCAATAAGGCTAATGGAATCCAAGACATTGCATGAATCCCAATGTGTGAATATACGTCTTGTCGTCGAACACAAGGGAAACCACCCAATCAACGACCAATGATTTAATGTCAAATGTTGGGTTTAAGGTTACCTACCAATGAGTAATGTAGGACCAAGGTGCGCAATAGGACTACAACTTCTTGTGATTCTGAGACAAACTAAGGGTATGGTCGACATGCGAAGTCAAGAGTTCTAAGGAATGGACAACATAGGTTGATAGACATCCTTTGAACAAGAGCATGAGACATATGGAAGAATCTGGCAGCATAGACTCAATAATGAAACCATGAGATGCAGGGGGCATCAATCAAACTATCCATAGGGACTAGAAGAGTAACTAGTCAGGGGAGTAAACTCTATGTAACGATCTCAACTTCCTAAGGTCATGCTAAACTGAAAATTATGATGACAAGTGGACTAAAAAATGTTGTGCTCTATTCAAAGTCGACACGATTGCTGCCAATATAACATAATACTCCCTTTCCACCTCTCTTTTTTTGTTTTTTCATATTCAAATGAATACTCTTATACAGAGGAGGGAACGAGTGTAACAAGTAAGAAAAACTAGTTCCAACAGTGGAACATGCCTATGATCAATGCAAGGAGTTTCATGCGAGAGATGGACACTCAGGGGAATGTTCCCTCCTAGGTATAGGTTATCAAGCTGTGAAGGATATAAAAAAGTCTCTTCTTGGTTGAGGATGAAAAACTATTGAGGAAAACAATTTATAACGCAAAGCGAGAATTGACAATAGGCTCAATACTGCAAGCAAGGGCATGAGATGCAATCACAACTTAACACCAAAAAATGTCCTTTTTCAGAATCTTAGTCTACTTAGTTTGAAAAAGGGATAAAATTGTACCAAATAGATGTCCTTTCAAATCCAATTTATGAGTGTGAAAGAGACAAGTTCACTCGAAAATATTTTCCCTTTTTGAAAACGAGTCAGAAAAGAGCTTAAATCAAACTCGCTTGGGATTCCTCTAGGTATAGCTCAACATGTTTATGTGTGAGAAATGAGGTTCAACAAAAATTCATATATTAGCTATAAGGGACTCTCGGTCCTATGGAAAAAATGTCTGCAGGGGCACCGAATGAAGCAGAGGGTCTAACTAGGGTACCCATGTTTGGTAAGTCTCTACCATTCGATAACGACACTTCTAGTAGCAGATAGAAAGTTTTGTGTCGCTAAAAAATGGGTTTGTACCTAAGGCATATGAGTGATAGTCATAGGATGATGCAAGTGTGCATGATGGAAAGGATACCTATCCTATAAGTTGGGGAGCGAAAATACCTATCTAAAGTTATGAACGGTTGACACAACACTGAAAACCGCAAGAATATCTGGACAAAACTACAAAAACCAACTCAATCCACTATTGGATTAGTCCATTAGGAGAAAATATTATCGGAAACTATGTAAAGTGGGTAAATTTTTTCTATAAATAGTAAAAAAGACCAAATTTACTATATCATTTTACTTGTTTACCCGAATAGTGGATTTTGGACCCAATTACCTTTGAACTTCAACTGGTGATTGTGGGAGCTATGAGTCACGGAATCAACGACTGTCTATACTAGGTAATTCCTCTTCCCCTCCTCTTTCTTTTTAGCAGATTACATTTTCTATTTAGGTTTAAATTTTTAAGTTATCTAGGATGAAAATTAGAAGTTTAGGTGTACGCGAGCTACCATTCATCGGGTTGCATATAAGCATGATTATATGTGGTTTTCTATAATACAACCAGTGTATACTCATCCCTATACACAATTGTGAGTGTTGCAACCTACGTATATGTCTATAAACATTGTTTTTTAGTGAATGCTAACTCAAAAAATGATTTTTCTCTTGCAGGATGGTGCTAGAGTGGAGGGAAAGGGAACATGACGAGGTATATGTTGTCAAGGAGAGAGATCCAAGGGCCAAAATGACCTTCAAAAGATGCAGGCTGTATATGTTTTTGGCTCTCAAAGGGATGAGGCCCCAAGTGAGATTGCTAGAGTTTCTCATGGATTACAGGGATCTGGATAGTGAGAGCTTCAACCTTGAAGGGAAACCATTAAGGATTGAAGTCGAGGATATTTATTTCTTGAAGGGGTTGTCGTGTTGGGGTGAGGTGGTCAACCTCAAATCCTGAGGAGCTGGGAGAGGTATGAAAATAAAATAATGCATAGACGCTCATTTCATTGCAAGGACCGAGAAGGTCAGGAGTCAACGCCCCATCCGAGTGATTAACAATCTAAGCCTCAATATTTTTTTCCTCCTTCTGAAACGAATCATAGGATGGGCCTCGTTGCACCAAGAATCAAGGTCTCTTATGTTCTACTCCATAGAGTGCTTGAGACCCACGGTGTATTACTAGTGCACCTCACTACTGGCTAACATGAAGAGCCATTTGACATAATGCAAACATGGTGGTAAGAGGAAATTTGAGTTCACTTCTATATTGTGTATATTTTTCTTCAAGTGGGTTCTAGGTTTAGGACCTAGAGTTGAGATCATTCCACAAGGACCTTACCATCCATCCATGGCACGATGGAACGAGGTGATGAGACGACAGGGGGGAGGTAGGGTGCCCACTCCCTACAATGATGATTTTTGTTACTGGTGGAGATGGCAGGTCATTGTTTAGATGACTACCCCTATGCAGGGATCAACTTTAGAGGGGACCTGGACATGCCATTACCACCAGGGACCGCCTACGAGGATATAGGTATGCCAAAGTTTTTTAAATATTTCATTTTTATTTTATTTTTGTATAGGAAAACAAAAATATTTTTTGGCTAATGTTTAAGTACTAATTAGACATGTATGTGACATAGACGTAGGTCCACAAAGGTCGAGCAAGATTCCATGACATCATCAGAGGCACCGGGGATATGAGGAAGCAGGATGAGAGGTAGAGAGAGTCCTTCAAAATGTGCAGGGAAACCTATCTCATTTTACACAAAGGATTATGATGGTTCAGGTGGAGAATCTATCGAAAGCTATGCAGTGCCAGGTGGTAGGTGTGCCCAGAGCTTGGATGCAACTCTTCCGGCATCTCACGAATTCCATAGTTTTCTATCATGACACTCATCTGGTTCCACAGGCGTAGATGTCATGAATTTTGTATTATCGACTGTATATGTGTATTGATGGTGTTAGCCCCAATTTTGTACTATAAACATCATATTTCTTGAAATATATATAAAAACATGGTTCTTCAGCTCTAGTTATGTTAGAATGGGTACATTGATGAGAATTTTTTCTTTGCTTTAGTTATGTGATAAACTCCAATCTAAAATGAAACTAGCATATTCATCTGATATATAATTAGAACTCCTATGTATGTGATGATAAGTAATAAAATCAAATTGTCATTCTAAAAGGTGTACCCATAGGAATTGTTAGAGTAATGTATGGTCATGCACACGGTAACTGTCATTCAACTGACATACTACTAACTGGGAATCCAGGCGAACCTCCAAAGAGTGAATAACATGCAAAATGGCATTGCACAAAAGTTCTATAACGACATTATATTCGGCCACATTATTCATGGATGGCCCTAGGAATACACCACCTAAAGACACCAATAGACCCTTGGATGAGTAAATAGCCAAATTGGCGGAAGCCAAGTTCTGTGTATCACGATAAGCTTTGTATGTGAATCCTAAGTAGACCAAAGAATCCGTTGACATCTGCCAACCAAGTGAAAACTCGATAAGCAAGCTAAAGAAAAAAAATAAAGGGAAAAAATATATACACTAAATTACATTAGTATACAAAGAGTTACGCCCAATATTGGGGCTCAAGCATAATATCTTTTCAAATAGATTCCATTCATAGGCTCAACCAACATTTTCCCTTCATAATATTCTAATTCATAGGATCCTTTTTCTAAGACATGTCGCACGATATAGGGACCGTGCCACATGGGTTTGAACTTGCCTTCCCCCAGGGGTTCTTTGGATTGATCATATAAAAGGACCAATTCACACTCAGAATACAAACGAGGACAGACAGACTTTTCGTATTGGACCTTGACACGCCTTTTATTCTCTTTGATAGTTGTAGAGGCATCTCGACTCTGCTCGTCAAGGCTATCTAGGTGCATGAGGTGTCGTTCAAGATCATAAGTGTCAGGTAGGAGCGCAACTTCAAATATAAGAGACGGGATTTCACATTCAATAGGTAAGATCGACTCCACACCATGTACTAACTAGAACAGATAAAAATTGGTGGCAGTCTTGACTGAGGTTCGTTATACCCAAAGTGTGGGATATAACATGATATGCTAGTTATATTTGGTTTGGATGACAGTTTTCTGCAAAATGGTCTTGAGAGACTTGTTTACGGCCTCTACCTGTTCATTTTCCTAGGGATAGTAAGGGTAAGAATGACCATGCTTAAACCCCATTTTGGATACTAGTTATTCCATCATTTCATTCCGAAAGTGACTCCCATGATCAGTGACAATCTAACTCGAGATTCTGAACTTGTAGATAATTTGATTGAATACAAATAAGGTGGTCATCTTCTCGTCGGATTTAATTGTAGGCATGGCCTCGACCCGCTTAGTAAACTAGTCTATAGACATGATAATGTGATGATGCCCCCCAACCGAAGTTGGGTTGCAATCCAAAAATCCCATCCCCCACTTGGTGAAGGGACTAACGGTAATGACTGGATGGAGAGGGGTTGGATGCGAGTGCATTTTTCGAGTGAACACCTGGCAGGAATGACACTTCTTAACTACTTCAACGCAGTATTTAAATATAGACAGCCAAAAATAACCATCTCGCAAAATTTTATGGGCTATCGCAAGCCTGGATAGATGACCACCACAATCCCCACTACGGGAATAAGTTAAAATAGTCTTGGATTCTTTGTGAGTTAAACAACGACGCAAGATATTTTTTATTCTTTGATGATACAGAGTGTCACCAACGATAATGTAATTCTTATCTTGGTATCATATACATCATCGGCCATCTCGCAAGATATGCTGAGGGAACTTGAAGCAGACCCCCCTTCCCTCCTAGAGATCTGCGACCTCCCGGTCTTCGATCTTGAAAATATTGAGCCGAATTGACTCTTCAGGCCCTCAATAGTCCCCGAATGCTCAACGCACAGGTCCCTTTACTTTTACCCACAAGGTCAAACTACACGTGATTCTGATCTCCGACACTCTTGGTAATACCAAATTCCCGAGTACTAGCCCTGCGCTAGTCTCTTCCTCCTAAGTGACCACGATCTATGACCGTGGACTAGCCCGCTCGGGATTTCAGACTTCATAGATATCACGATCTCTGAATTCAGTTCTTACTGAAGGGCTCTCCTCCAAATTTTCGGATATTTGTCCCGTGTTTCCATAGATTTTGATGACCCAACTATGTTTCAAGTTTCGCGACTTCGTGAAACTCCTATTCACCTCACACACAAACCTCCATACTTTTGACTTTCAGATTTCCTAATCTACTGCAACGTGTCCTCTTCGTAGCCGACGGTTGAGATTACTTTGCGACTTTGTGAAACTCCTATTCACCTTACACACAAACCTCTGGACTTCCGAATTCCATTTTTCCTAATCCGCTACCACGTTTCCTCTTCCCAACTAATGGTTGATATTACTTCACGAATTTGTGAAACTCCTATTTACCTCACACACAAAATTCATGACTTCTGACTTCCAGATTTCTTAATCCGTTGGCATGTGTCCTCTTCACAACTGATGATTGAGATTACTTCTCAAATTCATGGCTCTGCTCCTACAAAACCTCCAAACTTCCTGAACCACAAAGTGATGAAACTCTTTACGACCAACCTCCGCGTAATTCTCCCAGATCTGACGATTTGGAACAATCTCTCCTCCCTCCGGAACGGATCTGGTTCATGGATTTTGGGAAACCTTAAAGAATTCTTCCCTTTGAATATTTCTCGTCTGTCTCCCTCCTGAGCTTGTCTTTCCTTGACTTTCCTTGTTCCTCCAAACGCTTTCCTCGACACTTAGTTAAAATTTCAACCTATGCACGCCTTGCGATAAGTTCTCCACAACTCAATTTCTTTTTGGATGATTGCACAAAGTTTTCAACTATTCTCCAACCACTTATATGTGACTAAAGTCACGCTACTCCACCTGATCTTATGATTCTGATACTCTGTCACGCACTCCTTGTGGACAAACTTCCTTCAATGTTGACCACTGAAGGATGACCTTACACTCCTTGCAATAGTTCGTTTACGCTCGATTGTTCCTCCTGAACAATATGACTCTGAGCGTAATTCCTCCTACTCATGAACTTCAACTATCCCAGTTGAACCTATGAGTCAAAATAGACTTGGTCATGCACTTCTTCCAGACACCTATGCGCTCTTTGCATATATAAGTTTCACGCTACCTCTTCTGACCTTTGATTCAAAACTGACTCGGTCACGCACACCTTGCAGACACTATGCACATTTTTCACTCTCTCATAAAAGAGAAACAATTGAAACTTATTCAATATTCATAGTGACTCATACATTCAACCATGTCAATGCATTCATAAACCACAAGAACAATAAATAAAAGAGAATTTAGAATAAGTAGAAATTCTACCATTCATTCATCTAGATAAACACAACACCATACATTGGGGTCAATTCTCCTATGCTATATTCATTCAACAATCATATTCATGGGTTCATACACTGTTCTTCAGCACTCTACAACATATACAATAGATTCAACAACTCATCAACAACTAGAGAGCTAACAACCTCTATTGGGAAACAATACAAAGTTTTATACAAGAGGGTCTCTTCAAGTGTTTCCCGCCAACTACTTTAGGCTATCCTATCGAAATAAAATACTTCAACTACTTAATATTTATTACAATAAATAGTCGATTCAAACAGGTAAGACAGAGAGCTCCAGATCTGTACTGCAATCTTTAACATTAAAGAAAAATGTATTCCCCCATCAATCTTATGCGATGGCTCAGCCTCCAGGCAAGAAAGATCATCTTTAATCAACAATATTTTCTGGTTATTACATTAATACGCCAACTTTGGAATTCAAAAATATTTCAAAATACACGCTAGTGCGCCCAACATTCCTCCACATGCGCTTTGTTGGCGATGCTCCTGCATCATACTCCTCTAGCTAAAAAATTCATGGACTCTTGTCCATGAGCACTTGCACCGACCTTCCTTGCTTCTCGATGTCCACTTCACCAACCCAACTGGCATATTCTATTGGGTGTCCTTTCTAATTTACTAAATAATCAAAATATTTTTTCCTTCGGGTCTTCTTTCTAATTCGTTGATCCACGATCTTATCCATCTATGAATTCTCTGCTACAGGCATATTTTTTTTCCACTAGATATTTTCTTAATCTTATGATCCTCTGGTTTCATCTTCCCTGTAAGGATACATGTCTACAATGTTGAATATGGGCGATATACCCACATTCTCTCGCAGTTCTATTTCATAAGCATTCTCATCAAATCTTCTTAGGATTTTGCATGGTCATATCTTCTTCAACTTCACCTTGTTGTATGTTCCCCTCATAAACCTCTCCTTCCCTAAATATGTTAGAAATTTATCTCCAACTTCGAATTGAATTTGTCTCCTATGTTGATCAACTCTATGCTTATACTCATCGTTGTTTCCCTGCAATTGTTTCTTAATCTGATCATAGAGCTTCTACATTTCTGCAACAAATCCTTTGTCTCCAACGCTCCTAAATTCATTCTTCTCCGAGTCTCTTAACTTTGACACTCCCCTTGGATTCATTCCATACACTATTTGAAATGCACTCTTTCCATTACTTATGTTCACTGAGTCATTGTATGCAAACTCTGCTTGTGCTAGAATCCGATCCCACTGGCTATGATGTTCAGTGACCAAACTCCTTAGCAAATCTCCTAAACTTTGATTCACCACTTCATTATGTCCATATATTTGAGGGTGATATGCAGAACTAAAGGATAATTATGTCCCCAACTTATTCCACAACGTTCTCTAGAAATAACCAACAAATTTGGTCTCCCTGTCTGAAACAATACTCCTGGGAAATCCATGGAGTCTCATAATTTCTTTGAAAAACAAGTTTGCAATGTGTATTGCATCACTAGTCTTATGGCATGGGATAAAGTGTGTCATATTCGAAAATATGTCAACTACCACAAATATGGAATCACTTCCTCTTTGTGTTCTTGGCAATCCCAACATGAAATCGATGCTTATTTCATCCCAAGGCCTCTCTGGAATAGGAAATAGTTGATACAACCCAGTGTTTTGTCTCTTCCCCTTTGCATACTGACAAATCCTACATATGTTCACAAACCTATTTAATTATTCCCTCATACCTAGCCAATAATATGAATCGTTCAGCTATGAAAACATTTTTTCATGCACGAAATGTCTTGCTAGACCTCCGTTATGTTTTCCCTTCAACAGGTTTTCCCTCATTGAGAATTTTGGTATGCAAATCCGACAACATTTGAAAAACAATCCATATTGAATCAAATATTTGGTCCATTGTCTTATGTCTCTGAGCACAAGATTTTCATATGCTTCATATGCTCCTCTGAAATATGGATCATCACGATACATTTCCTTAAGGTGTTCAAACCCCAAGGTTTTCACTTGAAATTACTGCAGAATCAAAATTCTCCTACTCAATGCATCAACAACCTTGTTAGCATTACCAGAAATATGTTTAATAACAAAAGTGAAATTTTGCATAAATTCTATCCACTTAGCGTGTCTTTGGTTTAATTTCTCCTATCTGGTTATGAATTGCAAAGCTTGATTATCGCTATAGAAAACAAACTCCTTTGGTAAAATATAGTGCCTCCATTTCTTCAAAGCTTGAATTATGGAATAAAACTCTTTATCATATGTGGAGTAATTCTTCTTAGTATCGTTCATCTTCTTGTTGAAATATGCCACATGTCTATTATCTTGGCTCAAGACCGTTCCAATTGCAACTCCACCTGCGTCACATCTTAGTTGAAATATCTTCCCAAAATCCGGTAAAACCATAATCGGTTCTTCTGTTATCTTCTCCTTCAATATATTGAATCTCTTCTCATCCTCTTCTGTCCATTTGAAAGACATGTTTCTTTTCCTCACTGTATCCATAATTTGAGCACTAATCCCGCTAAAATTTATGATGAACTTCCAATAAAAACTTTATAATCCATGGAAGCCTCTCACCTCAAAGATATTCCTTGGTGACAACCATTCTCTGATTTCTTTCACCTTTTGAGATCCATCTTCAATTCATTTAAAAAAATCACAAAACCCAAATATATGAGTTATGTCTTCATGAAAGAGGACTTTTTCAAATTAATCAACAACCTCTCTTGCTACAACCTTCTCATAACCAATGTTAAACGTCTCAAATGATCTTCTTTAGTGTTTCTAAAGACCAGTATATCATCCAGATATACAATCACAAACTTGCCAATGAAATCTTTTAACAATTCATTCTTCAATGTCATAAAATTACTCGGGGCATTTGTTAAGCCAAATGGCATAACAAGCCATTCATATAATCCCTCATTTGTCTTGAATGTTGTTTTCTACTCATCACCTTCTCTCATCCTTATCTGGTGATATCCAATTTTCAAATCTATATTTGAAAAATAGTTCACTCCACTTAAACAATCCATCAAGTCATCCATCCTTGGGAATGGAAATATGTACCTAATGGTGATCTTGTTTATGGCCCTTTAGTCTGTACACATTATACACCCTTCATCCTTATTTGGACTCAATACAGTTGGCACTTCACACAGACTCAAGCTTTCTCTAACTAATCCTTTGTCTAACATACCCTGAACCTGTCTTTTCACCTCCTCATTCACTTGAGGTGTCAACCTATACGTGGATTTGTTCAGCAAGTTTTCTCCTGCTATCAAATCAATGTGATGGTTGATACTGCTGACAAGTGGAAATGATCTTGGAAACTCATCCAGTACTATGTCAGCAAAATTATCTAACAATTCCTGAATTTACTCAGGAAAATCTTCCACAGAAGTACCTGTAAGGATAACTCTCGGCTTCTTCACTACAACAAACTGCATCTCTTGTTCCTTCTTAACTTCACTCAGGATTTCCTTCCCACTCATGAGAAGTATGCTCGTGCTGGTTCCATCCTTCACTTTCTTCTCTTCAATTAGCAGCAACATGTGTGTGCTACCATTCTTCTCCAAGGTGTAAGTATTTCTTCTCCCATCATGGATGACATTCATGTCATATTTCCATGCTCTTCCCAACAAAACATGACATACTTCCATGGGAATCACATCATAGAGAATCTCATCTCTATATCCACCTATTTTAAATTCAACAAGGCATTGTTTAGTTGTTGTTACCTGGTGACCTTTTTGCAACCATGAGACTTTATACAACGTCAGATGTCTAGTTGTCTCTAGCTCCAACTTCTCCACCATCTCTAAGGATACTAAGTTGTCAATGCTCCCACTATCAATTATTACCTTGCAAACTCTATCCTTACTCTTGCAAGTTGTTCTAAACAAACTGTTCCTCTATGTTGGGTTTTCAATCGCTGGTTCTTGCTTCAAAAGAACCTTCTTTATCATCTAGGATTTCCCATTTTTTGCACCTTCTTCCTCAACATTTCACTCATGTGCTTCTGAAATGTGAGCTTCGCCTCCTTCTTTCTTTCTCTCGAGGAATTCCAAAGACATGTGCCCTATTTTTCCATAGGAATAACATCTTAATTATCTTCCTTTGCCTCTTTCTCTTCCTCAAGGAAAAGAATTCCTACCACCGAACTATCTCCTCAGGAGATTCCTCCTCTTTCAGAGTGACTATGTGGTTTTTCCATCTCACCTTTGGAATTATGCACCTTGTCATGAGAGATTCCTTTGCCTCTACTTGGACTTCATCCTCTGCCTCGTTGAATCTATTTTCTAGCCAAATTCTCCTCTTCTTTCAACGTGATCTGAAAAGCATCCTCCATGGTTTTAACTGTTTCCATGTTGATTTTGTCCTGAATTTCATTGATGTACCTCGAAATTTTTTCCTTGTCTCTCTCTTTCTATCCAGCCCTAATGTTCAGTTTGTATAACTCCTCTATGTATTCCTTCATAGTCATTCCCCTCTGTCTCAGGTTCTGCAATTTTCGGAACATGTTTATATGGTAATCTTTGGGTATGAATTTATCCTTTAGTTTGGCTACCATTCTATCCCAACTCTTAATCTTTCGTTTTCCCTTTCTTCTCCTGTCAGCCTACAGTTCATCCCACCACAGTGCTACATGTCCTTTTAACCTAGTGACAACATGTTTCACCTTTTTCTCCTCATCAACATCTTCATAGTCGAAATACTTTTCCATTGCTCATATCTAATCAAGTAATTCTTCAATGTCAAAATTACCTTCATACATTGGAATGTCGATCTTTGCTCTAGCTTCCAACTTGACAACCGCTTTTAGTAAGCTCTCTTCCACAACATCCTAGGCTCCAACTTCTTCAACTTCCACTTCTTCATTATTTGCATCGCTGAAGTCTCCACCATCAGGTCCTCTTCTTTA
Organism: Picea engelmannii; assembly: GCA_009831015.1. Taxonomy (NCBI): domain Eukaryota; kingdom Viridiplantae; phylum Streptophyta; class Pinopsida; order Pinales; family Pinaceae; genus Picea; species Picea engelmannii. The sequence continues at coordinate 85,613 of ML813862.1, forward strand.
TGTTGTTTCCATGGCATCCAACCTTTCTCTAAGTTCTCTTATCTCCCTTTCCATAGATCAATTTTCTAAGGGAGCCTCTACACATATTCTAGGAGGAATTTTGTTGATGTATCTGACACCACTCGATGATATCAGTCTACTTCTCTGTCTCCTCTTTCTACAAAAATCAATTATGTGCTCTCTCTGATACCACCTGACGCAGACCCCCCTTCCCTCATGGGGATATATGACTTCTTGGTCTTGGATCTTCAAACTCTTGAGTCGAATTGACTCTTCAAGCCCTCAATAGTCCCCAAATGATCGACACACATGTCTCTTTACTGTTACCCATAGGTTCAAACTAACTGTGACTCTGCTCTATAGGCTTTTTTGGTAACACCAAATTCATGAGTACTAGCCCCGCACTAGTCTCTTCCTCCTAAGTGACCACGAAATATGACCATGGAACAAGCCCTTCGTGATTTCGTGCTTCAGAGATATCATGATCTCTGACTTCAATTCTTCGCAAAGAAACCTCATCTGAATTTCTAGATCTCTACCACGTGTGTCCTCAGATTTTGATGACCTAACTATGTTTTGAGTTTTGCAACATCGTAAAACTATTTTTCACCTATCACATAAACCTCTGGACTTCCAACATTCAGATTTCCTAATACACTACCACGTGTCCTCTTCACAGCCATCAGTTGAGATTACTCCACGACTTAGCGAAACTCCCATTCATCTCACACACAAACCTTCGAACTTCCGACTTCTCAATTTCCTAATACACTCCCACGTGTCCTATCCGCAACCAACGATTGAGATTACTTTGTGAATTCAAGAAACTCCTATTCACCTCACACAAAAACTTTTGGACTTTCGACTTCTGGATTTCCTAATCCATTGCCACGTTTCCTCTTCGCAATCGACGATTGAGATTACTTCGTAACTTCGCAGCTCTGCTCCTATAACACCTCCAAACTTCTTGCACCACAAAGTGTTGAAACTCTTTACGTCCAACCTCCGCGTAATTCTCCCAAATCTGACGGTCTAGAACAATTTTGCCTCCCACCAGAATGGATCTAGTTTGTGGATTTTGGGAAACCTTAAAGGATTCTTCCCTTTTAAGATTTCTCGTCGCTCTCCCTCCTAAGATTGTCTTTCCTTGACTTTCCTTGTTCCTTCGAATTCTTTCTTCGACACTTAGTCAAACTTTCATCCTGTGCACGCCTTGCGACAAGTTATCCTCCATAACTCAATTTATTTGTGGATGATTGCGCACACTTTGTGAATGTTCTCCAAACACTTCTCTACGACTAAAGTCACGCTACTGCTCCTGAGCTTACGAGTCTGAGACTCTGTCACACACTCCTTGCGGACAAACTTCCTTCAATATTGACCACTGAAGGATGACCTTCCACTCCTTGAAACAGTTATTTTACGCTCAATTGTTCCTCCTGAACAATATGACTCTAAGCATAATACCTCCTACTCTCCAACTTCAACTATCCCAGCTAAACCTCTTTTTCAAAACTTACTTGGTCACGCACTCCTTGTGGATGCCTATGCACTCTTTGCATACACAATTTTTAGGATACCTCTTTTGAGCTTCAAGTCAAAACAAACTCGGTCACGCACATCTTGTGGACACTATGCATGCATTGCACTCACTCATAGAAGAGAAACAATTGAAACTTATTCAATCTTCATAGTGATTCAAGCATTCAACCATGTAAATGTGTTCATAAACCAAAATAACAAAAAATAACAAAAAAATTGGAATAAGCAAAAAGTATACCATTCATTCATCTAGATAGACACAAGAACACCATAGACAATATAGAAATATTCTCACCCAACCATAGGAAAAAGGGCCAGCCCCGAGCACCTTAACCTTGAAAAATAGAATAATTCTGGAACCAATTCAATAGCCAACCAAGGTAGCGCACCTTTCTCCAAGGATAGCACACCAAGAAAAAATAACCAAAGACCAAGCAGAAATTCCAAACCATAACCAAGAGAAATTCCAAACGATAACCAAAATTATAGTTGTAGCAGTTGCAACTGCATTGTCTCTCGAAGCTTGCACACCACTAGTCTTATGCAGTTCTGAGTGTCATATTAACAAATGAGATCTAGCACCCTCTATTTATACTACTCTATCTCACTTGACTAGGCCAACTTATCTTTCTGGAGGCTAATAACTCAATATTAAGTATTCTCTTTAGTCGACTTGTCTCCTAGGGTTATTATCCAACGTTTTAGGGTTTCTCTTGCTTTCGAGAATATTCTAGTCTTGTCAAAGGTTAAACGTTAAGGTTAATACCTCTCACAACTACCATAATATCAACACTCCCTCCTAATATATAGGGAGGTGTTAAAGGAAACACTCTTGAGCACAAATAGACCATTCAACCTGTAGCATCATCATAGTCACACATGTTATATCATGATCATGTAGATCAACTCATGAGAAACATCATCACTATCAATATCATCTGATATCATCAAATGCATCATCTCTTGAATCGATACTCTAGCTAAGTAATTGGGCATGATTCTGAATAAGTCACTGACTCCATAGAGTGATATAAGAACCATTCTTCTAATCTAGACATATTTCCTAGAAGAATAACTTTTCCAACAGTTGTTGGAAGACATGCCCTAGGATACAAGGACTATTATTCTTATCGGGACATACATCCTAGAAGAATGGTTGTCCTAGACCATTTTCCACAAGGAGAATTCTTTTCCACCAACATTTTTTCTTGACTGGACCATTCTTCGCTTGACGAATGTATTTCCATCAGCATACTGACTATCCATCTAGCTGGAAATCAACTCCAACACTAGTAGTAGTCTCCATGAAATTCATATAGTAGCATAATGTTTCTATATTTCCATCAAATAGAGCATAATTGTGTCTATCCATAGTATTATACAACTACTATCTAGTGGTACATGACCACTCCTAGTAGCACACCTCTATTAACCAATGATGCATAGTCACTACCAGTGGATCAGATCCACCACAATAGAAAACAACTACTATCCAGAGACATACAATCTCCACAACAATCATATCATCTGAAATTAACCTTATTATTTTGTTCATGGATGTTAGTGACACAATCTCAACTTATACAATATAGTATGAGTGTATCAAGATCATACACTATATTAGTCAATATTATCTTTCTATTAATATTCAAGTCACCTTCATAAAATTATGTCCAATATTGATAATGCCTGACATTCAAGTCACCTTCATAACATTATTTCCAATATTGACAATGCCTGACATTCAAGTCACCTTCATAACATTATTTCCAATATTGAAAATGCTTGACATTCAAGTCACCTTCATAACAATATGTCCAATATTTACAATGCTTCTCAAACCAATCAGTCAATGATACTTCACCTATTTATCAAGGTTGACATCAATGACAGCCAAATTGCCAACAATCTCCTCCTTTGTTATTGATGGAAACCTTAGTAAAACAATCTTACTTCCCTTGTCAAATGTATTCTTTATTTTGAGTCCTTTGAGATGACTGTCTTTTACTCTTTATCTCTGCCCCTTTGACAACAATGACAAATTGAATATTTCTCTTCTCCCAGTGAGGTGATACTTTGCCTGTCTTTGTCGCATTTATTTTGATTTTTTTTTTATTGTTTATCTCTCCTCTTTTGAAATCAATGAAAAAGGAAAGAAAACTTTTACACCTTTTCTCCCCCTTTTAATGTGTGAGCTATTATCTCAATCTCTTGGGATTTTTGTTTTCAAATAGGATTTTACTGTATTCTCCTTTTTCCTAAAGGAAAAGAGTGTGCAACTTACTAATCTTCTTGATCTATTTTTTCTTCTTCTTAATATTCTTTATCTCTTTGATTCCAATCGATATTTATTTTTATTTCATATCATTAATAACTTTACTTTGTTCATCCTCTATATTTATATATTTTGAACTCATTTTGTTTCTTTCTTCTTTAGATATTATTTGTTTTATTCATCACACTATTATACACACAGATTTTCTTTTGAGAGTTCATCATCATCACCATTATCTTGTGTGTTATAAAAATAGGTGTGCTCATTTCACCATAAACAATATAGAAATATTATCACCCAACCATAGGAAAAAGGGCCAACCTTGAGCACCCTAACCTTGACAGACAGAATAATTCTGAAAGAAATTTAATAGCCAACCAAAGTAGTGCACCTTTCTCCAAGGATAGCACACCAAGCAAGAATAACCAAAGACCAATAAGAAATTCCAAACCGTAACTAAGAGAAAGTCCAAACCATAACCACAATTCTAGTTGCAACAACTGAAACTGCACTCTCTCTCCAAACTTGCACACCACTAGTCTTATGCAGTTCTAAGTGTGAGAATAAAAAATGAGATCTAGCACCCTCTATTTATAATACTCTATCTCACTTCACTACGCCAACTTATCTTTCTAGATGCTAATAACTCAACATTAAATATTCTCTTTACTCTACTTGTTTCCTATGGTTATTATCCAATGTTTTAGGGTTTCTATTGCTTCTCAGAATATTGTAGTCTCATCAAAGGTTAAACGTTAAGGTTAATATCTCTCACAGTTGCCATAATATCAACAATCCCTCCTAGATAGGGAGTTATTAAAGGAAAAAATATTTAGAAAAAATAGACCATTCAACTGGTAGCATCATCATAGCCGCACATGCTATCTCATGATCACATAGATCAACTCACAAGAAACATCATCATTCTCAGTATCATCTGATAGCATCAACTGCATCATCTCTTGAATCCATACTCCAACTAATTAATCGGGCCTGATTCTGAATAAGTCACTCAGTCCACAAAGATATATAAGAACCATTCTTCTAATCCAGACATATGACCTAGAAGAATAACTTTTCCAACAGATGTTGGAAGCCATGCCCTAGGATACAAGGACTATTCTTCTAATCTGGACATACGTCCTAGAAGAATGGTTGTCCTGGACCATTTTCCATAGGGAGAATGTTTTTCCACCAACAATTTGTCTTGAATGGACCATTATCCACCTAAATAATGTGTTTCCATCAACATATTGATTATCCATCTAGTTGTAAATCAACTCAAACACTAGTGGTAGTCTCCATGGCACTCATATAGTAGCATAATGCTTCTATAGTGCCATCCAATATAGTACAACTCTGTCTATCCATAGTAGTATACAACTACTATACAGTGGTACATGACCACTCCTAGTATCACACCGCTATGAACCAATGACGTACATTCACTACCAGTGGATCACATCCACCATAGTAGAAACAACTACTATCTAGAGACATATAATCTCCACAACAATTATATCATATGATATCAACCTGCATAAACAATATCATGATACAAATTGAGTCATCTGGGCCATTCTTCCACTCACATATGTGATATTTGGAATATCATATTCCCTCAGAAAGTAAAACATCATGCATGGGCCATCTCGACTATTCTTCCCAAGCATAGAAGAAGAATTGTCCCTGATTGTTTTTCCTGGACCATTCAACTAACTGGGTCATTCCTCTAGCACTAATCATAGTTAAACCTGGAGAGAATGAGTCTTCCCTAGAGAAAGCTTATCCTTGATTGCTAAACCTGGACCATTCACCTAAATGGGTCATTCCTTCGGCACTAAACATAGTGAAACCTGGAGAGAATGAGTCTTCCCTAGGGAATCATTGTCCAGACCATTTCCTATGGAAATGATTGTCCTAGACAAACCTCCAAAATAGACTATTCTTCGAAACTACTCACAACTGTGAAATTTGAAAGAACAACCTCCTGGCAAGGAGGACCATTCTACTTGACCACTACTGAGAGTGACTTCCAAGAAGAATGAATTTCCTGGAACATTCCCACACACGGGCCATAATGGGAATCAATGTCTATGGTACATCGACAATCTATTGAACCATTTTCATTACGAAAATGATTGTCCGATCTGGACCATTTTTTGAACTGGGAAATGCGTGTCCGTGAGAAATATCGAACAACTTTATGGACTGGAAATGAATTGCCCAACTTGAACTATTTTTTGAAATGGAAAATGATTTTCTGTAAATCAATAACATATCAGTTCTCCCTCTCAACCTAGGAGTAACAACTTCCTTTTTCAATAAGGAAGTCGTCTCCACGAGCCCCATATTGTCCCTTAAGTATGAAAACTTTTCGTCTTGGACAAAGGCTTTACCAAAATATCTATTACCTGCTCATTTGTGGAGATATACTAGAGAACCACTTTTCCCATCTAGACTTTATCACGAAGAATATAATGATTGATATGAATGTTCTTTGAATTTTCATGGAACATTGGATTGTCTTGAAAGATTCACATAGTTGTGATCATTACAATATATCACGGTCGAATTCAACACCTGATCAACCAATCTAGAAATCAACTTATGGAGCCACACTGCTTGTGTACAAGCATCACAAGCTGTAATATACTCTGCTTCTACAGTGCTGAGTTAAATATACTTTTGTTTCCTACTATCCCATGACATCGTGGAAAATATCAAACTGAAACATATCCAAGTAGCAATTCTTCTGTCATGTGCACTCCATGCCCAATCTGAATCGATAAATCCATGTAGTTGTATATCATAATTGAAACGTCCCAGAAGGTAAATATCCTACTAAGTATTCTCCAAATACATTAATGATCCCATCAATTGTCGATTCAAATATGGCTCTACTGGATTAGAGTCTCTCAACTTCTTCAGATCTGTTATCATGGTATTTTGCGATGGATTTGCAATCCATCATCCCGAACTTCTCAGTAACCATACTTATACACTTTCTCTATCATAGGAAGTGTTCTCTATGATTTTTTTGTATATGAGATACTCTGGATCAAGATTCTTGAATCCATACAAAGTCTTGTTCCATTTGCATACATGGGTCTCTTTTTGGTATACCTAAAAACCTTGAGATTTATCTACATATGCTTCTTCTTTAATTACTTTGTTTGAGAAGAACAGTCTTTACATTTATCTGATGTAAACTCCAACACATGGATACTACAAGAGATAAAATATCTCATATAGAGGTATATATGGTTTACTGGAACAAGTTGTCATCATAGTGTTCTCCCTCCTTCTAGAAGAACCTCTAGTTTAGAATCTCAAAAAGCTTCAATTCATAAGTCATTTTCACAATTTCTTACATATAATATTATTCATCACAGCTTCCATTCCTTCTACTTGACTTCTTCTAGTGGGTTCAAACCATGCCGGTAGTCTTATGATTCTCGGTATAATAGCTAGTTGTTCTGGATTTTCTTTCTTTCTTGGAATATTTTTGTTCTTCCTCATGTTCCTCTTTAACTTTGAGGTCCATGGAGTCTTCTATAGTTTACATATCATTCCTTCCTGAAGATTCCAACTTCTTCCTTTCATCATAGGAACATATATTTAAGTGGAAAACCAAGCTTTCTTAAGGCTTCTTTTCGAAGAAGATTTCTTCTAGAGTCAAACTAAACACATGTTGATTATCGTGATTTCTACTTTCAATGGGGAACATGGACATATACTTTATAATCTTTAGGGATTATTCAATGGATCATATCATTTAGGATTATATCTCTCCTAATCATGGATTCATGCATGACTGCATGCTCTTCTTTTTGAATTCTACAATCATATCCCTCTATCCAAGAGAGTCCATGCTTATGTCTGCATCCTTATTGCCTTCTACAAAGTGTCACAAGTATTATTCTAATTACCTCTTGATTACTGACTTCTTTCTAGTTTTACTTCTTCTAGTTCTCTTCAAGTTTGATTCATACTTTGGCCTATATGGTAGTTTTTAATTATATAATATATTCCTCAATAATTTGTCATCGAAGGTTGTCAACGTACCTCATCTTTTTCATGTACATCACTTGACTTCTAGTCACCGTAATAACAATCCTTATCTTGTTATTCTTCCATAGGTATTGTTTTGCTGACCATCTTATCCTCTAAGAAATAGATACACATGATATGTACAGGAAATATGTAAACATGGTATGTACAAGAACTATGTTATAGAAGAATAATGTTACCTTGACTAGAATAAGAAGTATGCTTCATCTTTCTTAACTTTCTTTGAGGGTTCCTTTTCTTCAGAAATTGTTGCTTCATGTGTTTCTTTCCTTTTATTTAACTCGAGACAATGGTTCCTGTAGTGACCATATATTTGAAAGTTGAAGCATTGTATTTTTTACATATCCTTTTCTTGATTTGGTTTCTTCCTTAAGACAAACTTCCCCTTATTCCATAAATTATTGAACTTTGTTGTGAAGGCTTGATCATCATATTTCTTCTGGGATTTTTATTTTGAGCTAATACTTGATTCTTCTTGTGCACAACAATTCCAAATATATTCAAATGTGGGATACTCCTTTATTGTGTTCATGCTTGTGGAAAATGCATCCCATGTCTTAGGAAGGCCATTGAGTACTATATTTCCCAGTTCCTTTTGTGAAATGATTTCTTCAATAGCTTGTAGTTGATCTTTTAACTGAGAGATTCTTACAAAGTATTATGTTATGCTATCATCATCATTCATTTTCATGTCACAAAGCTCATTCTTCAGACTCATCACTTGTCTAATGTTTGTCACTAAGAATAGGTTAGTCAAGGCATCATACATCTTCTTAGATGAGTCAATATGCGAGATGTAGGGTATCAAGTGGTATTTTATGGAGTCTACTACAATACTCATAACATTGATATCATTTTTCTTGAACTTCTCCATAACTACAATGTTCTAAGGTTCCTTCTCTTTTCCTTCTTCAAATTGTGGTTCTTTAATCTTTCCTTTCACGATATCCAACACTTTATTCTTGGCAAGGATGAGGTCAAATATTTTTTTCCATGTTCTAAAGTTAGAATCCCCTTCTAAATTGATTTATGACTTCATAGAGTAAGTCATGTCTTCTTTGACTTCGTCAACCTTTGAATTTGACCAAAATCTCAAACTGGATGCCTTGGCTTATTGAGAGTACCAGGAGGAGCACTAGGATATCTGGGAATTAGTTCAATATATTCACTTAAGGTGCCTCAACAAGAGGGTTAGGGTTTTGTTGCTTCAGAAAAACTTTGAATGTAACTGCAACTGCAACTGCAAAAATCCTCCCTATATATATTCCAATGGTTACACCATCTGAAGATAGTGTGGGCCCATAACCTGTTAGAAAAATATATGTTCTCGTTTCACCATAGACAATATAGAAATATTGTCACCCAACCATAAGCACAAAGGCCACCTCGGAGCACCTTAACCTTCACAGACAAAATAATTTTGGAATTAATTCAATAGCCAACTAAGGTAGTGGACCTTTCTCCAAGGCTAGTGCACCAAGAAAGAATAACCAAATTCCAAGCAAAAATTCCAAACCATAACCAAAATGTCAATTGCAGCAGTTGTAGTTCCACTCTCTCTCCAAACTTGCACACCATTGTCTTATGTTGTTGTGAGTGTGAGAGTAACAAATGAGCTCTAACACCCTCTATTTATATGACTCTATCTCACTTTACCGGGCTACTTCTATTTTTGGAGAGTAATAACTCAATATTAAATATTCTCTTGAGTTGACTTGTCTCCTAGGGTTATTATCCATCATTTTAGGCTTTCTCTTGCTTCCCGGAATATTCTAGTCTCGTCAAAGGTTACATGTGAAGGTTAATACCTCCCGCAACTACCATAATATAAACATTGTGCACCATAATCTTCTTCATTTTCTTATTTATAAATTCTTCTTCCTTGAGCTTGTTCCTCTTCATATGCAAAGCTATGAATTTCACATTCCTTATTAGGAGTTTCATCCATCAGTTTATTGTTATCAGTTTCTTCATATTTAGGTGCAATATCTTCATCATCTTTATTTCTCTCTTCTTCATATTTTCTTCTCTGTATCTTTCCATAAGTCACTCTATTTGATGAAATTTTATTTTATACATTTGTCCTTTGAGATTTATTCTCTCTTCTTTTCTTCCAAAGTTCATTATATTT
>ML813862.1:102804-120496 GCA_009831015.1 Picea engelmannii
AAACTCTGCTTGTGCTAGAATCCGATCCCACTGGCTATGATGTTCAGTGACCAAACTCCTTAGCAAATCTCCTAAACTTTGATTCACCACTTCATTATGTCCATATATTTGAGGGTGATATGCAGAACTAAAGGATAATTATGTCCCCAACTTATTCCACAACGTTCTCTAGAAATAACCAACAAATTTGGTCTCCCTGTCTGAAACAATACTCCTGGGAAATCCATGGAGTCTCATAATTTCTTTGAAAAACAAGTTTGCAATGTGTATTGCATCACTAGTCTTATGGCATGGGATAAAGTGTGTCATATTCGAAAATATGTCAACTACCACAAATATGGAATCACTTCCTCTTTGTGTTCTTGGCAATCCCAACATGAAATCGATGCTTATTTCATCCCAAGGCCTCTCTGGAATAGGAAATAGTTGATACAACCCAGTGTTTTGTCTCTTCCCCTTTGCATACTGACAAATCCTACATATGTTCACAAACCTATTTAATTATTCCCTCATACCTAGCCAATAATATGAATCGTTCAGCTATGAAAACATTTTTTCATGCACGAAATGTCTTGCTAGACCTCCGTTATGTTTTCCCTTCAACAGGTTTTCCCTCATTGAGAATTTTGGTATGCAAATCCGACAACATTTGAAAAACAATCCATATTGAATCAAATATTTGGTCCATTGTCTTATGTCTCTGAGCACAAGATTTTCATATGCTTCATATGCTCCTCTGAAATATGGATCATCACGATACATTTCCTTAAGGTGTTCAAACCCCAAGGTTTTCACTTGAAATTACTGCAGAATCAAAATTCTCCTACTCAATGCATCAACAACCTTGTTAGCATTACCAGAAATATGTTTAATAACAAAAGTGAAATTTTGCATAAATTCTATCCACTTAGCGTGTCTTTGGTTTAATTTCTCCTATCTGGTTATGAATTGCAAAGCTTGATTATCGCTATAGAAAACAAACTCCTTTGGTAAAATATAGTGCCTCCATTTCTTCAAAGCTTGAATTATGGAATAAAACTCTTTATCATATGTGGAGTAATTCTTCTTAGTATCGTTCATCTTCTTGTTGAAATATGCCACATGTCTATTATCTTGGCTCAAGACCGTTCCAATTGCAACTCCACCTGCGTCACATCTTAGTTGAAATATCTTCCCAAAATCCGGTAAAACCATAATCGGTTCTTCTGTTATCTTCTCCTTCAATATATTGAATCTCTTCTCATCCTCTTCTGTCCATTTGAAAGACATGTTTCTTTTCCTCACTGTATCCATAATTTGAGCACTAATCCCGCTAAAATTTATGATGAACTTCCAATAAAAACTTTATAATCCATGGAAGCCTCTCACCTCAAAGATATTCCTTGGTGACAACCATTCTCTGATTTCTTTCACCTTTTGAGATCCATCTTCAATTCATTTAAAAAAATCACAAAACCCAAATATATGAGTTATGTCTTCATGAAAGAGGACTTTTTCAAATTAATCAACAACCTCTCTTGCTACAACCTTCTCATAACCAATGTTAAACGTCTCAAATGATCTTCTTTAGTGTTTCTAAAGACCAGTATATCATCCAGATATACAATCACAAACTTGCCAATGAAATCTTTTAACAATTCATTCTTCAATGTCATAAAATTACTCGGGGCATTTGTTAAGCCAAATGGCATAACAAGCCATTCATATAATCCCTCATTTGTCTTGAATGTTGTTTTCTACTCATCACCTTCTCTCATCCTTATCTGGTGATATCCAATTTTCAAATCTATATTTGAAAAATAGTTCACTCCACTTAAACAATCCATCAAGTCATCCATCCTTGGGAATGGAAATATGTACCTAATGGTGATCTTGTTTATGGCCCTTTAGTCTGTACACATTATACACCCTTCATCCTTATTTGGACTCAATACAGTTGGCACTTCACACAGACTCAAGCTTTCTCTAACTAATCCTTTGTCTAACATACCCTGAACCTGTCTTTTCACCTCCTCATTCACTTGAGGTGTCAACCTATACGTGGATTTGTTCAGCAAGTTTTCTCCTGCTATCAAATCAATGTGATGGTTGATACTGCTGACAAGTGGAAATGATCTTGGAAACTCATCCAGTACTATGTCAGCAAAATTATCTAACAATTCCTGAATTTACTCAGGAAAATCTTCCACAGAAGTACCTGTAAGGATAACTCTCGGCTTCTTCACTACAACAAACTGCATCTCTTGTTCCTTCTTAACTTCACTCAGGATTTCCTTCCCACTCATGAGAAGTATGCTCGTGCTGGTTCCATCCTTCACTTTCTTCTCTTCAATTAGCAGCAACATGTGTGTGCTACCATTCTTCTCCAAGGTGTAAGTATTTCTTCTCCCATCATGGATGACATTCATGTCATATTTCCATGCTCTTCCCAACAAAACATGACATACTTCCATGGGAATCACATCATAGAGAATCTCATCTCTATATCCACCTATTTTAAATTCAACAAGGCATTGTTTAGTTGTTGTTACCTGGTGACCTTTTTGCAACCATGAGACTTTATACAACGTCAGATGTCTAGTTGTCTCTAGCTCCAACTTCTCCACCATCTCTAAGGATACTAAGTTGTCAATGCTCCCACTATCAATTATTACCTTGCAAACTCTATCCTTACTCTTGCAAGTTGTTCTAAACAAACTGTTCCTCTATGTTGGGTTTTCAATCGCTGGTTCTTGCTTCAAAAGAACCTTCTTTATCATCTAGGATTTCCCATTTTTTGCACCTTCTTCCTCAACATTTCACTCATGTGCTTCTGAAATGTGAGCTTCGCCTCCTTCTTTCTTTCTCTCGAGGAATTCCAAAGACATGTGCCCTATTTTTCCATAGGAATAACATCTTAATTATCTTCCTTTGCCTCTTTCTCTTCCTCAAGGAAAAGAATTCCTACCACCGAACTATCTCCTCAGGAGATTCCTCCTCTTTCAGAGTGACTATGTGGTTTTTCCATCTCACCTTTGGAATTATGCACCTTGTCATGAGAGATTCCTTTGCCTCTACTTGGACTTCATCCTCTGCCTCGTTGAATCTATTTTCTAGCCAAATTCTCCTCTTCTTTCAACGTGATCTGAAAAGCATCCTCCATGGTTTTAACTGTTTCCATGTTGATTTTGTCCTGAATTTCATTGATGTACCTCGAAATTTTTTCCTTGTCTCTCTCTTTCTATCCAGCCCTAATGTTCAGTTTGTATAACTCCTCTATGTATTCCTTCATAGTCATTCCCCTCTGTCTCAGGTTCTGCAATTTTCGGAACATGTTTATATGGTAATCTTTGGGTATGAATTTATCCTTTAGTTTGGCTACCATTCTATCCCAACTCTTAATCTTTCGTTTTCCCTTTCTTCTCCTGTCAGCCTACAGTTCATCCCACCACAGTGCTACATGTCCTTTTAACCTAGTGACAACATGTTTCACCTTTTTCTCCTCATCAACATCTTCATAGTCGAAATACTTTTCCATTGCTCATATCTAATCAAGTAATTCTTCAATGTCAAAATTACCTTCATACATTGGAATGTCGATCTTTGCTCTAGCTTCCAACTTGACAACCGCTTTTAGTAAGCTCTCTTCCACAACATCCTAGGCTCCAACTTCTTCAACTTCCACTTCTTCATTATTTGCATCGCTGAAGTCTCCACCATCAGGTCCTCTTCTTTATGTTGTTTCCATGGCATCCAACCTTTCTCTAAGTTCTCTTATCTCCCTTTCCATAGATCAATTTTCTAAGGGAGCCTCTACACATATTCTAGGAGGAATTTTGTTGATGTATCTGACACCACTCGATGATATCAGTCTACTTCTCTGTCTCCTCTTTCTACAAAAATCAATTATGTGCTCTCTCTGATACCACCTGACGCAGACCCCCCTTCCCTCATGGGGATATATGACTTCTTGGTCTTGGATCTTCAAACTCTTGAGTCGAATTGACTCTTCAAGCCCTCAATAGTCCCCAAATGATCGACACACATGTCTCTTTACTGTTACCCATAGGTTCAAACTAACTGTGACTCTGCTCTATAGGCTTTTTTGGTAACACCAAATTCATGAGTACTAGCCCCGCACTAGTCTCTTCCTCCTAAGTGACCACGAAATATGACCATGGAACAAGCCCTTCGTGATTTCGTGCTTCAGAGATATCATGATCTCTGACTTCAATTCTTCGCAAAGAAACCTCATCTGAATTTCTAGATCTCTACCACGTGTGTCCTCAGATTTTGATGACCTAACTATGTTTTGAGTTTTGCAACATCGTAAAACTATTTTTCACCTATCACATAAACCTCTGGACTTCCAACATTCAGATTTCCTAATACACTACCACGTGTCCTCTTCACAGCCATCAGTTGAGATTACTCCACGACTTAGCGAAACTCCCATTCATCTCACACACAAACCTTCGAACTTCCGACTTCTCAATTTCCTAATACACTCCCACGTGTCCTATCCGCAACCAACGATTGAGATTACTTTGTGAATTCAAGAAACTCCTATTCACCTCACACAAAAACTTTTGGACTTTCGACTTCTGGATTTCCTAATCCATTGCCACGTTTCCTCTTCGCAATCGACGATTGAGATTACTTCGTAACTTCGCAGCTCTGCTCCTATAACACCTCCAAACTTCTTGCACCACAAAGTGTTGAAACTCTTTACGTCCAACCTCCGCGTAATTCTCCCAAATCTGACGGTCTAGAACAATTTTGCCTCCCACCAGAATGGATCTAGTTTGTGGATTTTGGGAAACCTTAAAGGATTCTTCCCTTTTAAGATTTCTCGTCGCTCTCCCTCCTAAGATTGTCTTTCCTTGACTTTCCTTGTTCCTTCGAATTCTTTCTTCGACACTTAGTCAAACTTTCATCCTGTGCACGCCTTGCGACAAGTTATCCTCCATAACTCAATTTATTTGTGGATGATTGCGCACACTTTGTGAATGTTCTCCAAACACTTCTCTACGACTAAAGTCACGCTACTGCTCCTGAGCTTACGAGTCTGAGACTCTGTCACACACTCCTTGCGGACAAACTTCCTTCAATATTGACCACTGAAGGATGACCTTCCACTCCTTGAAACAGTTATTTTACGCTCAATTGTTCCTCCTGAACAATATGACTCTAAGCATAATACCTCCTACTCTCCAACTTCAACTATCCCAGCTAAACCTCTTTTTCAAAACTTACTTGGTCACGCACTCCTTGTGGATGCCTATGCACTCTTTGCATACACAATTTTTAGGATACCTCTTTTGAGCTTCAAGTCAAAACAAACTCGGTCACGCACATCTTGTGGACACTATGCATGCATTGCACTCACTCATAGAAGAGAAACAATTGAAACTTATTCAATCTTCATAGTGATTCAAGCATTCAACCATGTAAATGTGTTCATAAACCAAAATAACAAAAAATAACAAAAAAATTGGAATAAGCAAAAAGTATACCATTCATTCATCTAGATAGACACAAGAACACCATAGACAATATAGAAATATTCTCACCCAACCATAGGAAAAAGGGCCAGCCCCGAGCACCTTAACCTTGAAAAATAGAATAATTCTGGAACCAATTCAATAGCCAACCAAGGTAGCGCACCTTTCTCCAAGGATAGCACACCAAGAAAAAATAACCAAAGACCAAGCAGAAATTCCAAACCATAACCAAGAGAAATTCCAAACGATAACCAAAATTATAGTTGTAGCAGTTGCAACTGCATTGTCTCTCGAAGCTTGCACACCACTAGTCTTATGCAGTTCTGAGTGTCATATTAACAAATGAGATCTAGCACCCTCTATTTATACTACTCTATCTCACTTGACTAGGCCAACTTATCTTTCTGGAGGCTAATAACTCAATATTAAGTATTCTCTTTAGTCGACTTGTCTCCTAGGGTTATTATCCAACGTTTTAGGGTTTCTCTTGCTTTCGAGAATATTCTAGTCTTGTCAAAGGTTAAACGTTAAGGTTAATACCTCTCACAACTACCATAATATCAACACTCCCTCCTAATATATAGGGAGGTGTTAAAGGAAACACTCTTGAGCACAAATAGACCATTCAACCTGTAGCATCATCATAGTCACACATGTTATATCATGATCATGTAGATCAACTCATGAGAAACATCATCACTATCAATATCATCTGATATCATCAAATGCATCATCTCTTGAATCGATACTCTAGCTAAGTAATTGGGCATGATTCTGAATAAGTCACTGACTCCATAGAGTGATATAAGAACCATTCTTCTAATCTAGACATATTTCCTAGAAGAATAACTTTTCCAACAGTTGTTGGAAGACATGCCCTAGGATACAAGGACTATTATTCTTATCGGGACATACATCCTAGAAGAATGGTTGTCCTAGACCATTTTCCACAAGGAGAATTCTTTTCCACCAACATTTTTTCTTGACTGGACCATTCTTCGCTTGACGAATGTATTTCCATCAGCATACTGACTATCCATCTAGCTGGAAATCAACTCCAACACTAGTAGTAGTCTCCATGAAATTCATATAGTAGCATAATGTTTCTATATTTCCATCAAATAGAGCATAATTGTGTCTATCCATAGTATTATACAACTACTATCTAGTGGTACATGACCACTCCTAGTAGCACACCTCTATTAACCAATGATGCATAGTCACTACCAGTGGATCAGATCCACCACAATAGAAAACAACTACTATCCAGAGACATACAATCTCCACAACAATCATATCATCTGAAATTAACCTTATTATTTTGTTCATGGATGTTAGTGACACAATCTCAACTTATACAATATAGTATGAGTGTATCAAGATCATACACTATATTAGTCAATATTATCTTTCTATTAATATTCAAGTCACCTTCATAAAATTATGTCCAATATTGATAATGCCTGACATTCAAGTCACCTTCATAACATTATTTCCAATATTGACAATGCCTGACATTCAAGTCACCTTCATAACATTATTTCCAATATTGAAAATGCTTGACATTCAAGTCACCTTCATAACAATATGTCCAATATTTACAATGCTTC
Organism: Picea engelmannii; assembly: GCA_009831015.1. Taxonomy (NCBI): domain Eukaryota; kingdom Viridiplantae; phylum Streptophyta; class Pinopsida; order Pinales; family Pinaceae; genus Picea; species Picea engelmannii. Next base: position 109,898 of record ML813862.1, read on the forward strand.
TCAAACCAATCAGTCAATGATACTTCACCTATTTATCAAGGTTGACATCAATGACAGCCAAATTGCCAACAATCTCCTCCTTTGTTATTGATGGAAACCTTAGTAAAACAATCTTACTTCCCTTGTCAAATGTATTCTTTATTTTGAGTCCTTTGAGATGACTGTCTTTTACTCTTTATCTCTGCCCCTTTGACAACAATGACAAATTGAATATTTCTCTTCTCCCAGTGAGGTGATACTTTGCCTGTCTTTGTCGCATTTATTTTGATTTTTTTTTTATTGTTTATCTCTCCTCTTTTGAAATCAATGAAAAAGGAAAGAAAACTTTTACACCTTTTCTCCCCCTTTTAATGTGTGAGCTATTATCTCAATCTCTTGGGATTTTTGTTTTCAAATAGGATTTTACTGTATTCTCCTTTTTCCTAAAGGAAAAGAGTGTGCAACTTACTAATCTTCTTGATCTATTTTTTCTTCTTCTTAATATTCTTTATCTCTTTGATTCCAATCGATATTTATTTTTATTTCATATCATTAATAACTTTACTTTGTTCATCCTCTATATTTATATATTTTGAACTCATTTTGTTTCTTTCTTCTTTAGATATTATTTGTTTTATTCATCACACTATTATACACACAGATTTTCTTTTGAGAGTTCATCATCATCACCATTATCTTGTGTGTTATAAAAATAGGTGTGCTCATTTCACCATAAACAATATAGAAATATTATCACCCAACCATAGGAAAAAGGGCCAACCTTGAGCACCCTAACCTTGACAGACAGAATAATTCTGAAAGAAATTTAATAGCCAACCAAAGTAGTGCACCTTTCTCCAAGGATAGCACACCAAGCAAGAATAACCAAAGACCAATAAGAAATTCCAAACCGTAACTAAGAGAAAGTCCAAACCATAACCACAATTCTAGTTGCAACAACTGAAACTGCACTCTCTCTCCAAACTTGCACACCACTAGTCTTATGCAGTTCTAAGTGTGAGAATAAAAAATGAGATCTAGCACCCTCTATTTATAATACTCTATCTCACTTCACTACGCCAACTTATCTTTCTAGATGCTAATAACTCAACATTAAATATTCTCTTTACTCTACTTGTTTCCTATGGTTATTATCCAATGTTTTAGGGTTTCTATTGCTTCTCAGAATATTGTAGTCTCATCAAAGGTTAAACGTTAAGGTTAATATCTCTCACAGTTGCCATAATATCAACAATCCCTCCTAGATAGGGAGTTATTAAAGGAAAAAATATTTAGAAAAAATAGACCATTCAACTGGTAGCATCATCATAGCCGCACATGCTATCTCATGATCACATAGATCAACTCACAAGAAACATCATCATTCTCAGTATCATCTGATAGCATCAACTGCATCATCTCTTGAATCCATACTCCAACTAATTAATCGGGCCTGATTCTGAATAAGTCACTCAGTCCACAAAGATATATAAGAACCATTCTTCTAATCCAGACATATGACCTAGAAGAATAACTTTTCCAACAGATGTTGGAAGCCATGCCCTAGGATACAAGGACTATTCTTCTAATCTGGACATACGTCCTAGAAGAATGGTTGTCCTGGACCATTTTCCATAGGGAGAATGTTTTTCCACCAACAATTTGTCTTGAATGGACCATTATCCACCTAAATAATGTGTTTCCATCAACATATTGATTATCCATCTAGTTGTAAATCAACTCAAACACTAGTGGTAGTCTCCATGGCACTCATATAGTAGCATAATGCTTCTATAGTGCCATCCAATATAGTACAACTCTGTCTATCCATAGTAGTATACAACTACTATACAGTGGTACATGACCACTCCTAGTATCACACCGCTATGAACCAATGACGTACATTCACTACCAGTGGATCACATCCACCATAGTAGAAACAACTACTATCTAGAGACATATAATCTCCACAACAATTATATCATATGATATCAACCTGCATAAACAATATCATGATACAAATTGAGTCATCTGGGCCATTCTTCCACTCACATATGTGATATTTGGAATATCATATTCCCTCAGAAAGTAAAACATCATGCATGGGCCATCTCGACTATTCTTCCCAAGCATAGAAGAAGAATTGTCCCTGATTGTTTTTCCTGGACCATTCAACTAACTGGGTCATTCCTCTAGCACTAATCATAGTTAAACCTGGAGAGAATGAGTCTTCCCTAGAGAAAGCTTATCCTTGATTGCTAAACCTGGACCATTCACCTAAATGGGTCATTCCTTCGGCACTAAACATAGTGAAACCTGGAGAGAATGAGTCTTCCCTAGGGAATCATTGTCCAGACCATTTCCTATGGAAATGATTGTCCTAGACAAACCTCCAAAATAGACTATTCTTCGAAACTACTCACAACTGTGAAATTTGAAAGAACAACCTCCTGGCAAGGAGGACCATTCTACTTGACCACTACTGAGAGTGACTTCCAAGAAGAATGAATTTCCTGGAACATTCCCACACACGGGCCATAATGGGAATCAATGTCTATGGTACATCGACAATCTATTGAACCATTTTCATTACGAAAATGATTGTCCGATCTGGACCATTTTTTGAACTGGGAAATGCGTGTCCGTGAGAAATATCGAACAACTTTATGGACTGGAAATGAATTGCCCAACTTGAACTATTTTTTGAAATGGAAAATGATTTTCTGTAAATCAATAACATATCAGTTCTCCCTCTCAACCTAGGAGTAACAACTTCCTTTTTCAATAAGGAAGTCGTCTCCACGAGCCCCATATTGTCCCTTAAGTATGAAAACTTTTCGTCTTGGACAAAGGCTTTACCAAAATATCTATTACCTGCTCATTTGTGGAGATATACTAGAGAACCACTTTTCCCATCTAGACTTTATCACGAAGAATATAATGATTGATATGAATGTTCTTTGAATTTTCATGGAACATTGGATTGTCTTGAAAGATTCACATAGTTGTGATCATTACAATATATCACGGTCGAATTCAACACCTGATCAACCAATCTAGAAATCAACTTATGGAGCCACACTGCTTGTGTACAAGCATCACAAGCTGTAATATACTCTGCTTCTACAGTGCTGAGTTAAATATACTTTTGTTTCCTACTATCCCATGACATCGTGGAAAATATCAAACTGAAACATATCCAAGTAGCAATTCTTCTGTCATGTGCACTCCATGCCCAATCTGAATCGATAAATCCATGTAGTTGTATATCATAATTGAAACGTCCCAGAAGGTAAATATCCTACTAAGTATTCTCCAAATACATTAATGATCCCATCAATTGTCGATTCAAATATGGCTCTACTGGATTAGAGTCTCTCAACTTCTTCAGATCTGTTATCATGGTATTTTGCGATGGATTTGCAATCCATCATCCCGAACTTCTCAGTAACCATACTTATACACTTTCTCTATCATAGGAAGTGTTCTCTATGATTTTTTTGTATATGAGATACTCTGGATCAAGATTCTTGAATCCATACAAAGTCTTGTTCCATTTGCATACATGGGTCTCTTTTTGGTATACCTAAAAACCTTGAGATTTATCTACATATGCTTCTTCTTTAATTACTTTGTTTGAGAAGAACAGTCTTTACATTTATCTGATGTAAACTCCAACACATGGATACTACAAGAGATAAAATATCTCATATAGAGGTATATATGGTTTACTGGAACAAGTTGTCATCATAGTGTTCTCCCTCCTTCTAGAAGAACCTCTAGTTTAGAATCTCAAAAAGCTTCAATTCATAAGTCATTTTCACAATTTCTTACATATAATATTATTCATCACAGCTTCCATTCCTTCTACTTGACTTCTTCTAGTGGGTTCAAACCATGCCGGTAGTCTTATGATTCTCGGTATAATAGCTAGTTGTTCTGGATTTTCTTTCTTTCTTGGAATATTTTTGTTCTTCCTCATGTTCCTCTTTAACTTTGAGGTCCATGGAGTCTTCTATAGTTTACATATCATTCCTTCCTGAAGATTCCAACTTCTTCCTTTCATCATAGGAACATATATTTAAGTGGAAAACCAAGCTTTCTTAAGGCTTCTTTTCGAAGAAGATTTCTTCTAGAGTCAAACTAAACACATGTTGATTATCGTGATTTCTACTTTCAATGGGGAACATGGACATATACTTTATAATCTTTAGGGATTATTCAATGGATCATATCATTTAGGATTATATCTCTCCTAATCATGGATTCATGCATGACTGCATGCTCTTCTTTTTGAATTCTACAATCATATCCCTCTATCCAAGAGAGTCCATGCTTATGTCTGCATCCTTATTGCCTTCTACAAAGTGTCACAAGTATTATTCTAATTACCTCTTGATTACTGACTTCTTTCTAGTTTTACTTCTTCTAGTTCTCTTCAAGTTTGATTCATACTTTGGCCTATATGGTAGTTTTTAATTATATAATATATTCCTCAATAATTTGTCATCGAAGGTTGTCAACGTACCTCATCTTTTTCATGTACATCACTTGACTTCTAGTCACCGTAATAACAATCCTTATCTTGTTATTCTTCCATAGGTATTGTTTTGCTGACCATCTTATCCTCTAAGAAATAGATACACATGATATGTACAGGAAATATGTAAACATGGTATGTACAAGAACTATGTTATAGAAGAATAATGTTACCTTGACTAGAATAAGAAGTATGCTTCATCTTTCTTAACTTTCTTTGAGGGTTCCTTTTCTTCAGAAATTGTTGCTTCATGTGTTTCTTTCCTTTTATTTAACTCGAGACAATGGTTCCTGTAGTGACCATATATTTGAAAGTTGAAGCATTGTATTTTTTACATATCCTTTTCTTGATTTGGTTTCTTCCTTAAGACAAACTTCCCCTTATTCCATAAATTATTGAACTTTGTTGTGAAGGCTTGATCATCATATTTCTTCTGGGATTTTTATTTTGAGCTAATACTTGATTCTTCTTGTGCACAACAATTCCAAATATATTCAAATGTGGGATACTCCTTTATTGTGTTCATGCTTGTGGAAAATGCATCCCATGTCTTAGGAAGGCCATTGAGTACTATATTTCCCAGTTCCTTTTGTGAAATGATTTCTTCAATAGCTTGTAGTTGATCTTTTAACTGAGAGATTCTTACAAAGTATTATGTTATGCTATCATCATCATTCATTTTCATGTCACAAAGCTCATTCTTCAGACTCATCACTTGTCTAATGTTTGTCACTAAGAATAGGTTAGTCAAGGCATCATACATCTTCTTAGATGAGTCAATATGCGAGATGTAGGGTATCAAGTGGTATTTTATGGAGTCTACTACAATACTCATAACATTGATATCATTTTTCTTGAACTTCTCCATAACTACAATGTTCTAAGGTTCCTTCTCTTTTCCTTCTTCAAATTGTGGTTCTTTAATCTTTCCTTTCACGATATCCAACACTTTATTCTTGGCAAGGATGAGGTCAAATATTTTTTTCCATGTTCTAAAGTTAGAATCCCCTTCTAAATTGATTTATGACTTCATAGAGTAAGTCATGTCTTCTTTGACTTCGTCAACCTTTGAATTTGACCAAAATCTCAAACTGGATGCCTTGGCTTATTGAGAGTACCAGGAGGAGCACTAGGATATCTGGGAATTAGTTCAATATATTCACTTAAGGTGCCTCAACAAGAGGGTTAGGGTTTTGTTGCTTCAGAAAAACTTTGAATGTAACTGCAACTGCAACTGCAAAAATCCTCCCTATATATATTCCAATGGTTACACCATCTGAAGATAGTGTGGGCCCATAACCTGTTAGAAAAATATATGTTCTCGTTTCACCATAGACAATATAGAAATATTGTCACCCAACCATAAGCACAAAGGCCACCTCGGAGCACCTTAACCTTCACAGACAAAATAATTTTGGAATTAATTCAATAGCCAACTAAGGTAGTGGACCTTTCTCCAAGGCTAGTGCACCAAGAAAGAATAACCAAATTCCAAGCAAAAATTCCAAACCATAACCAAAATGTCAATTGCAGCAGTTGTAGTTCCACTCTCTCTCCAAACTTGCACACCATTGTCTTATGTTGTTGTGAGTGTGAGAGTAACAAATGAGCTCTAACACCCTCTATTTATATGACTCTATCTCACTTTACCGGGCTACTTCTATTTTTGGAGAGTAATAACTCAATATTAAATATTCTCTTGAGTTGACTTGTCTCCTAGGGTTATTATCCATCATTTTAGGCTTTCTCTTGCTTCCCGGAATATTCTAGTCTCGTCAAAGGTTACATGTGAAGGTTAATACCTCCCGCAACTACCATAATATAAACATTGTGCACCATAATCTTCTTCATTTTCTTATTTATAAATTCTTCTTCCTTGAGCTTGTTCCTCTTCATATGCAAAGCTATGAATTTCACATTCCTTATTAGGAGTTTCATCCATCAGTTTATTGTTATCAGTTTCTTCATATTTAGGTGCAATATCTTCATCATCTTTATTTCTCTCTTCTTCATATTTTCTTCTCTGTATCTTTCCATAAGTCACTCTATTTGATGAAATTTTATTTTATACATTTGTCCTTTGAGATTTATTCTCTCTTCTTTTCTTCCAAAGTTCATTATATTTTTTTCCTAACTTGTATGGATTATTTTTCATGGGTTGTCTTCTTGATTTCCTCTAGTCTTGGGATTTGTGCCTAAAATTATCATAGTTGAGGCATTTCATGGTATAATAAAAAATTGTTGTGTGCCCAACATAATTGCATCTCCTACATCTCATTAAGCTATTGGACATTCCTGAATTTTTATGTTCAGGACTCTTGCATTCCAATGTCTTTTTACGAAAGTTTTTACAAGAAAAGCAATAACCATTGAAGGTGTTTCCACACCTGAGTATATTGTGACATGAGAAGTCTTCCTTTTGATATGTTTCTTGTTTTTGAATTTTATAGGTTCCTCCTTTAACAAAGTTCATGGTTTTTATTTTCACTTTCTCCTTTTGAGGAGGATAATCCTTTCTCATGTTTATGAATGGTTTTCCACTTTCCACCTGATTCTTTATTATTGTACCCAAGACCATTTTTGTCATCGGTTGGTATTTGACTGTTCAATATCTTATCCAATATGGTTGATCTATTATGGAATTTGACAGTTGATTTTTTCTTTTCATTCTTATTTTTTAGGTTGATAACTTCCAATTCCAACATGTGACATTTTTCTTCCTTTTTACTCAACTGCATCTTCATGTAATCTTCTATTTCCTTAGCTTCTTCAAGTTGATTCTTTATATTGATGACTATTTCTTCTATCTCATCCAAGACTTATGTGCATTTATTGGTTTTGTCATGTGTCTTCAACTATTATATTTATTTTGTTAGATCAATAACTTCATTCTGCATTAGTTTGATTTCTTCCTTGTTTTCTAGATGAATACTTTTGAGGTTCATGACTTAGAATTCCACTGTATGGAACGATTATTCCTTTTTAGTCAACCATATCTTCAAGGTTTCTTCACTTTCCTTAGCTTCTTCAAGTTGAGTCTTTAGATTGTTGACCATTTCTTTTGTTTTTTATAATTCTTCTTTGCATTTATTGATTTTTTCATACGCCTTCAACTCATTCATTTCTTTTGCTAGATCTGTTGAAATTTCTAAGACAACTAAGAGTAGGGGGGTGAATCAGTTGTTACTGTGCTTAAACAATTTTAATAATCAAACCATTTTTAATCTTTCTCCAAGTGACCATCAATACTATACTACATATGGACAACATAAATAATAGGATCACTCACACATAAGATATACATAGAGACAGATTTTCACAAGGAAACCGATAAAGGGAGACAACCTCTTATTCTTCGAAATGATAGGAAGTCTTTTAAGTTCTGTACATCATCTATAATTGAGCACCAACTCAAAGTGAGGCTACTACCTCTATTTTACAAGCTGCTACTTGCTGAGAGCACCAACTCTCTTGTTTCTCTAGCACCCACTAGAAGGAAGTACCGACTCCCTGGTTTTTCTAGCACCCACTAGAAGGAAGCACTAACTCCCTGGTTTCTCTAGCATCCACTAGAAGGAAGCAACAACTCCCTAAGTGTTCCAACACCAACTAAATGGAAGCACCAACTTCTAGTCACACAGGCACCAACCTGTGTTACAGAGAACACCATTTCTCCCTTGCACCGCCCTACCACCCTGGTTTCTCTAGCTGCAACCATATGGAAGCTACAACTCCCTGTGTTCAAGCACCCACTTGAACCTTTGAGGACAACAATCCTCCCTACCACCCTTATTACAAATAAATCATTGAATAACCAACAACACTGATAAATCAATTCTTACCACTTCTTCACTATTCTGTAATTCTTCTCTGGTACACTATTCTTCTACTCTGATCACACTTGACTTGACTTGTTGTCTCTTTCTATATGTTATTTCTTTATCCTTCTCATTCTTTTTGATATGTGCACATTCTTCTTTCTTCCCCTTTTCTCTTATGTTCAACATCTATTCCTTATCTCTGAGCTTTCTTCACATTGCACATACTGTAGTTTTACGTTTCTACAATTCAACTCATTTTTCAGTCAGAACAACCACCCTCACACAGTCGTCTCATATCTTATTTTATTCACACATGCCTCAGCAACTGAAATGCCAACCGATCAAGAATCATGAATCAGTTTTGCTAATTGAATCGTAACTGATCAATTAACTGTGAGGTGAAATAGTAGTCCTCCGATCATATTCAAATCCACATGCACCGTTGGATTAACTGATGGGTCTCGCGCCTACTCTATATGCCCATTGGTTGTGACCACGGGCCTAATCAAAATTCCTTTCGCATTTCGGCATTTCGGCAATTCTTGTGATGAGATATCTTGACACACCATGTCGCGATCCCCAAAACTCTCAAAAAAGAGCTTAGCTGGACTAGCTTTGATCATTTCGGTATTTCTTATTTCGGCATTTCGCGATTTCGCATGTCGCGAATTCTTGATGTGAGGCATATCAACTCTTCAAGTCGCGATCTCTGAAATGGAGTTTAGTAGTTAGCGCCTTTCGCAATTTCGCATTTTGGTATTTCGCGATTTCGCATGTCGCGAGTTCGAGAGGTTAGGGAATCCCGTTCCTTTGACTTTCTAGTCAGCGAAATGACAATCTTTCGCCACATGTTCTATGGCCTCAACGGTCCAGATCTTATCATGAATTTGAAACTTCATGGGTCTTCATTGTGTCTGATCAACAATCTAGATCAATCCTCGATCTGACAGCTATGATTATTTCATGAATTCATGAGTCTTCGTTGTGCCTGATTCGAGATTTCAGCGTTTTGCATTCCGCGACTTCGGGACTACTGTGGCGAAGTGTTTCTACACTTCCAACTCCTGGTATCCGAAAGTCCATTTTTTTGGTCTACAAAACTCTGAAATGGAGTCTTTGACATGCTCTGATCTTTCACATTTCAGGATTTTCTGCCATGCGATCATCGTTGCATTGCTGGTCTTGCCACTTTCTCTTGTTCATCATCCTCGGGCTGAGCTTGCCATCAATAACAAACAAATAATCTTCCATCTATATACTCATAATAAATATTCCAAGAAGATCAACAAATTCAGTCTTTAATCTATTGATCTCTCCTTCTTTGTATTCTAGATGAATATTTTGTTCTTGCTCATCATGGTTGTTATATTGATCTAACTATTGTAGCAACACCATATATTTCATTTGAAGTTTTTCCAACTCTTCTAGAGTGCACATAGTTGTGTATTAGATATTTTCAAGAGCCTCCACATGAACTTTAATATATATACCATTTCTTGGTTCCATATGAATCTCATCTAGTACAACTATAACATCAACATTAATATGCAATATTTTTTCTTCAAAGATTGTTGAGGTATGCATCGATTCCTTGGTGGATTTTTCTTCTTCATTGATGACTAGGTATTTCACAAATTCTTTGTTTGAGTTGTATTATTCTTTCATGACTGGGTATTGCATCAATTCTGTGTTTGAGTTGTCTTATTTATTGATGACTGGGAATTTCATAAAAATTTTATTTGAGTTGTCTTGTTTATTAATGACTGGGGATTACATCAATTCCTTCATGGTATTGTCTTATTTTTCTATCTTTTGTACATTACTCTGATAATAAATCTCTAGCTGGAGCCATTATACTTTAGTAGAGGTGCAGTGTCCCATATTTTATTTGATTCAGTCTCACAGTCCATTCTGGATTTCTTTTCATGCCACTGAATTGTTTCTATTTTCTTCTTTTGCAGTTTTGGATTTCTTTGTTGAGGTATTTAGGTACCAATTCTTAGTTAGTACTGAGTCCCAAACTCTGTATCCTCTTGAATTTAGATATATTTTCATTATTTCCCTCCATGAAGAGTATTTTGTTCCATCAAATACAGGAGCTTCATTTACGAAGAGAGTCGTTTGTTCACCCATTTGTGTGTTTAATAGTATATCCGTTCCAATGATTAGACTTTTTTTCCTTGAAGGTGCCTTCCTATGATACAAATTGTTCTCTTGAGAACAATTGAGTGGTTAAACTGTAGTGAAGGAACCCACTCT
>ML813862.1:121013-132540 GCA_009831015.1 Picea engelmannii
TATTCCCTTCATATTCCTTTACTTATATAGTCCTCCAAAGGGTGGCACTTTGAAACAATTTGTCTTTTTGGAATGAAACATTCAACCCCTTCATTTAATTAACACAAATGGTCACTTTTATTAATTCATTTTCATACAACAATTTATAGATTGATTTTCGTATGAATATTTTGGAGTGATGGAAATGAATTTTAAAATTCTACGACATGGGTGTTTTTAATAACATTCCCAATTAGCCGACACATGAGAAATTTATCGAGAAAGTGTGTGAGGTGGCCCGTACGGGCGACTCTTTGAAGGAAAATTTCCCATATTTTCCTTTCATCATCAGATGCCAGATCAACTTTTGTACATATTACCTTTTCCCAAATGTCTAAATTGACCTCCAAATATATCCTTTGTTGGTGATTATTTAAACTCAACATGTAAACATTTTACTTGATGGTTATATTAAAATTGGTTCCCTCCCAGTGGCTAGTAACTAAATATTTTACTTGGTCTCACGCTTTTTCATATTTGCTTCCTCATTCGACCGAAAAACATATGTTTGGTCGACTCAACTAGGATACATTTCAACTTGAGTATTTCAATTCTAGTCGACCCATATTGCTTCAGCATCCACCCGAATTGTATTTAGGTTTTCTTTGACTTCGACCTTTAGGTTACTTGTTTCTTGGATCAACTTGACCTGGAAGAAAACTGACTTGATAAATTTCACTTTGGTCATGTCAAGTTACTTTGGATGAATTATATTTCCCAAGTCAATTTTCCTTCGACTTCGACCTTCAGTTGGTCGACTTGTCTTTGATTCATCTTGAAATCTATCAACTTGTCTTCTCCAACTTCCGTCAATCTGTAGGCTTGCAATTGGTTGACCTGTATTTGACTCATCTCGCAGATGATCAATTTCTAGATAGTCGACCTTACCCTATTGTTTGAATTAACTCGAGTTGTGACTTGATGGTGTCAATGCTTCCTCACTAAACATCTACCATTGACATTTTTTCTCATTTATAGAATCTTCTTCAATTACGATTTTATGAATCACTTTTAATGAACCATGTCTTATTAACTTGTTTATTTTTTATTTATATGGATCCATATATCATTATCCATTTACCCTTTTTATGTGAACAATTTCTTCAAAATTTCTTCTTTTGTGCATGGATGTTAATGACACAATCTCAACCTTATACAATATAGGATGAGTGTATCAAGATCATATAATCTATTACCCAATATTATCTTTTTACTGATATTCAAGTCACCTTCATAACATTATGTCCAATATTGACAGTTCTTGACATTCAAGTCACCTTCATAACATTATGTCCAATATTGACAATGCCTCACATTCAAGTCACCTTCATAACATTATGTCCAAAGTTCATAACATTATGTCCAATATTGGCAATGTGTGACATTCAAGTGACCTTAATAAAAATATGTCCAATATTAACAATGCTTCTCAAACCAATCAATCAATGATACTTTACCTATTTATCAAGGTTGACATCAATGACAACCAAATTCCCAACAATATCACTATTCCAAAATGGACATCTGGATCATGAGTTATGAGCTCTAGAACATCACTACTCAATAATTTTCGATCTAATTCATGGATCAATCTTAAATTTTGATTTAACTTCATCCTTTTTAGTCCCAAATGTATTGTGGAGATGGATACTTTTAGTTTTTATAATGTAATTTATTTCATATTATTAATGTGAATTAAAGTATCTTACAAAGGTATTATATTAAGTCTCGTTCCTTGGGAAATTTCATCACTTACTCACATTTTGGTTTCCCAATCACTGAACATTGATCACCCAAATAGTTCTCAATCGTTGCAAAGTCAACGCCCAGTCACTGGCCATATGTATCAGTGTGATATGATTCCATGTGTATTAATATGATTGGTTTCCACATGTCTTAGTATAATTGGTTACCATGTTTTCCATGTGTCTTAGAATTAAATTTATGAAAAATGTTAAGAGAGAAAAGGACGAGAAGGGAGATGGGGATGGAGAGTAGAGCATGAAAGTATTAGGGAGTATAGTGGGTAAGTAGGTTTGGCATGGTTTCAGGGTAAGAGGGAGTGTAATAATTAATGGGGAAAGGAGTATGTTTGGGTCGTGATAAAGGAGGAAGGAGTGTGGATAGGTTGGAGAGTGTGGCGGGTCCAAGAGATCAGGAGTTAGAGGGGAAAGGGGAGATGGGATATGGGAGAGTTATGCAGGGAATGGGATGTGATTTATGTGAGGAAAGGGGATATTGGAAGAGATTAAACTAATTAAGGGAGAGTGGGGAGATGATATGGGAGAGGGGATCGAGATCAAGAGTAAGAGGGGAGATGGGTAAGGAGGAAGGGGCTCATAATCCTGCAGGGAAGAAAAAGAGAAAATTGAAAAAAAGGTGAAGAGATAAGTATGGGGAACGAGATTAATAAGGAGAATGAGAGTAATAAGATTAATGAGGTTTGTGAGAAATAACTAAATGTTGTGCATGGAAAAAGTGTCCTTCATGGAAGATTGGGTTGTTAGACAAAAATGTGAATATCTTGATCATACAGAATCGAGTTTTGATTTTGTAAAATGAATGACAAATATGATACTAAGGGATACACCATCAGATAATGATAATGAAAAATTTCCTCCTTTTGATATCAATTTTTTTTATCATTCCAAATAGTGGAATATCTAGGTGATTAAAATTTTGATCAACAAGTATGGAATATGGAAGTATGGAGAGTAGAGCGTAAGAGATAAAATGGCCAAGTGATATTGGATGTGGGTGGACTCGAACATATCTATGCCAAATTATTTTTTCTACCCTTCTTATAGTTTATGACCAAATGAAAATGTTGTAAGAATATCATCCATTTGTAGTGCTTCGTTTAATGTAACTTAGTCTCGGCTTGAAAATACTAGAGTGGTTGGTGATCTATATGGATAATGGTATCCTCTCACATCAAATAGTGCTTCCACTTTTTTACATCTTTTTTGAAGGCATAGAGATCCTTGTCATAGGTAGGGAAGTTAAAAAATTCCCCACGAAATACTTCAAAATGATAGAAGATGAGCCTTCTTCCATGCATCAGGACTGCTCCCATGGAATACCCACTTGCATCTATCTCCACTTCGAATGGATTCTACAATTTTGGTAGAAGAAGAATTGGTGCTTTATTTTTCTTTATTTTCATCACATCAAATTCCTTATGTTTATCCTTCCCCCATTGAAACCTCTCATTTTACATTGTTATTGTGTGGGGTGGTGCACATACTGTTGAAAATTAATCCATGAACTTCCACAAGAACTGTGTTTCCCAGAAAAAGATCCTAACTTTTGTGCAATTTGTAGGAATTGGACATTTCATGATGGCCTCCATGTTGGCAGGATCTATGTTGAGCTCGCCTCCACAGATCACATACCCCAAATACACCAAATATTGTTGAGAAAACTCACATTTCTTAATATTGGCCAATATATGGTTCCTCTTCAGGGTCTCTAACACCTGCATAATATGTGATATGTCCTCCTCCCAAGAAGAAGGATAAACCAATATATCATCCAAATAGATACGAACAAATGAATCTAGGTAAGGGCGTAAAAACCCATTCATTAGTCTCATAAATGTAGTCGGTGCATTGCATAAACCAAATGGCATAACCAATCACTCATACAAACCTTTCCTTGTCTTGAAGATAATATTCCAGGTATCTTATTTCTTGACTCATACCTCATGATATCCTAATTTCAAATCCATATTAATGAAGTACTTGGGATTTTGTAGTTGGTCGAATAGATCATCAATCTTGGAAAGAGGGTACCAGTTCTTTAATGTAATCTTCTTTATTTCCCTGTAATCGATACAAAATTTGCAAGTCCCATATTTCTTGGCTATAACTATGATGGGTGACCCACAATGTGAGGTATTTGTTCGAATTTCACCCTACTCCAACAATTGCTACAACTAGTTATTCACTTCATTTGCTTATAGAACAAACTGTCCATAGAACCCAATATTTGATAACAACGAGTCTCAAAATAACTATATTCCATGCTCCACATATGTCTTGGGTGGTACTTATTTAATCTCCTTGAACACTCGTCTATATTCCTGTAGCAATTCCTCCAACTTATGCTTCTTCTCTTTAATACACCCCTCTAGGTATGCCTTCACATCATTGAATCATCATCATAATGATTTTCTCTTAAGAAAATAAACACATATTTCTTACTATAACTAATCAACTTCTTGGCTTGGTTGGCACTTAATAGTGAGATATTTGAATTTCCTTTATGCACGTTCACGATGTATGACTTCCCATCCTTGAACTACTCGTTTGATCGTTGCATGAAGATTGCATCCCTCATATACATGTAAGGGATTCCAAACACTACTCCACATACATCAAGGGGTATTACGTTTAATTCCACTTCATCAATAAAATCAACACTTACAACAAATTTAATCTTACACTGCTTC
This sequence comes from Picea engelmannii, assembly GCA_009831015.1. Lineage (NCBI taxonomy): Eukaryota > Viridiplantae > Streptophyta > Pinopsida > Pinales > Pinaceae > Picea > Picea engelmannii. Next base: position 125,506 of record ML813862.1, read on the forward strand.
ATCACATTTATCTATTCATCCTTGTTTACAAAACCCAATATGGATAGGGGATAGGATGATTGCAAACCTCCAATCCAAGCTTGCTGACTAGATCTAATGCTATGAGATTATCCTGTGAACCAGAGTTGAACATATCATATATGCTTGTCATCTAGACCTAAATATTGATGTGGAATAGCTTGGTCATCTCCTTATCTTCAAGGTCATGAAGGCTACTTGGATTCACCTCCTTCTACACAGATGTGTAGACAATATTTTGACAAAACTTTGAGCTACTTTCAACTTGATTACTCAAATATCTGGCTAGAAGTTTCTTTTTGTTTCCATTATTCTTGTGATTCTTTGGGTTCATCTCTTAATGTAATTTCCAACACTCTTCCTCAGTGTGCCCATCAATGTTGCAATGATTGCAATGGATTATGGGATCTTTGCATTGATGTCATGTAGTGACTATTTTGTTCTTATATTTTCCCCTTTCCACTTCTTCTTCTTCTCCTTAGAATCTTCGTGGTGGTCTTACTACTTCAAACCACTTGGTTTCCCCTTATTTTTTCATATCTTTTCTAGGTATGGTGCCTATAAAAATTCCTCATCCACTGTTTTTGTCTTGAAGAGCATCATCGTATTTCATATATGATGGTGTAAATCCCCCATATACTTGAGGAGTACATATGGGTTCTTGGGAGAGATACCCATCATGATGGTCATCTTTCTAAACTCAGTGTTGTACTCTTGCACACTCTTCCCCTGCCTCTTCATGAAATAGTTCCATTGTATCCAATGGTCTTGTACATACTCGATAAGGTAGAATTGAGAATCGATGAGGTTTTTTATGTCCTCCCACCTAGTTACTAGTGGATCACCCTCCATCATGAGTGTTTATGTATGACTTTCCCAATAGGTTAAAGCATGGATCTATAAATTCAATCAATCAAATGAAATCTTCTACTCTTCATGTATATGGTGAATGCTAAAATAAATTTCTAGTTATTGTAACCAATGAATCAGTTTTATTGCATCGCTCTCAACTTGGTATTTCTTTATGTCCTCTTTTTCTTCCATATTGAGTATGGACTATGAATGGTTAATGAAACTCAAACTCGTCTGCTCTTTCTCATATTCTTTATGAGACTCCTTTCATGAGTCTTCCTAATCTCCCAATTTCCCATCCAACCCAATCTCTAAGTTAGATCCTCTATCGTCTCCTAATGTTATGAGCTTGCTTGATACAAACGTCATCAAGAGGTTCATATTGCGACTAATGTAGGCAAATTTCACTTTGAGCCTCTCAAATATCTCTTTTTCTCGATCTCTGGGATTCTTATGAACAAACTTGTCTGACATGGATAGGGTTTATGTGAGTTCTCTTTAAGCCAATTCCTAGATCCTACAACTTCCCACAAATACTCTAAATAAACAAATTCTTTGAAACCAATATGATCTGTAAACTACCATGGATATTCCACTGGAATAGTTCATCACAACAGATTTGATAAATAAAACTGAAATCTACCTATGAAGGTTAAATTCCTTTAGACTTCCAGAATATTTAGTTATCCATTTTATGCTTATGCATGAAATAGATAAAATGTGGAAAATAGAGAACAATAAAATACAATCACATATCATTCACTAAATGACACAAATATTTTCTCTTTGAAATGCTTACTAGAGAAAACCTGGCTAGAAGGTGAGATTGTTCCCCTCTCTTTTCTCTAGTATGGAAATAATGCAAGTATAAATAAGAAGAAACTCTCTATGGAGTTATCAGAGATTTGTGGCCTGTTAGGATGCTATATAACGTTAACCCCCTATATTATACTCTCTAATTTCCCACTCCTAGTTTCTTTCCTTAGCTATGGAAAAAAATACAATATTATAGAATGGAACCCCATCTCGCGCTAGTGGTCCGATATATAACATATATTTATAGCCATCTAGGGGTAGGTTTTTTACTTAATCAACCCTCAATTGGGATAGGGTTTTGTACTTTCTAGAATATTCTTGAAATTACATGTGTGGCTAGTCCCATATGCATGAGTAACGGGGGATGATGTGGCATCCTCTTGTACCATGGTGGTCAACACGATAGGTCAACATGTGGGAGCCATAAAATATTTACATACGAGCTCCGATTAATGAAATTTTTGCACTGTTGGAAAGGTCTCAATGTTGATAATAATGTTATGAGGTTCTTTCTATGTTGGAAAAGTTTTAGCCTCCAAAAAGGATTTTGGATTCCTCAAAGTGGCTCTAGAAGGCTCAAGAACTCAATTTTCCAAATTGAGACATGCCACTAAAATGACCTTGTAAGTTGGTACCTATAATTTTTTCCACTCTAAAAGCATTGAGATAGATGAAAAGTAATACAATGATCCAAAATGAATCATTAACCATTGATAGAGTTTGAGATATAGTCAAAGAAAGAACACACAAATAAGAATTGTGGGGTTTACCTACATGAACTAATCCTTGTATCCAATTAGACAATGCCACCAGGAATTTTCTATGAAGTTAATACGGTATAGAAAAAGAAAGAAAGAAACAACAAAATAGAAAAATTAAGTAGATACCTCAATAGCAATAATAAACAAAATTGGTCTAACTCTACACAAAGTAGTTCATAGGATCGATTATGCTTGAAATTTGAGTATATTACCCCCAATGAAGATATCCAAATATGTGACATTGATAATTTTTCCTTGGTGTAATAATTTATCAACCATTCCACTTCGTTCACCATAACCCTTTCATTTGTCTTAATGTTTTTTGTATGAATAATATTTTGAATACATCATAATTTTTATTTTTTTAGGCATCGAGGTATATGACATTAATACTTTTTTTTTAGTGTAATCATTTATCAACTATTCCACTTCCTTTAGCATAACCCTTATATTTACGTTAATTTCATTTGGATTAATAAAAACAACCATGTTAACTTTTAAAAAGATAATTTCTAAAATCTTTGGTCTAGGCTAGTAGCTCTCCAAACAATTATGGGGATTGTTCTGTTCAAGTGGGGCTTTCCAATTAAGGGAGCTCCAATCAATACCTGAATTGTGGTTAAATGGATACGTTGAGTAATTAGAACTTTTGGTTATTAAAAATAAATTAAAAACAACTCATTAGTTATTAGTAGAATTCCTTAAGCTCTTTACCAATTCAATTTCGTTATATCTTTCAAGATCAAACATGACTGCCACAACCTTTAACATAGTCTTACTATATAATTGTTATATGATTACGTAATTGTTATATGATTACGTAAGAAACAATTCCAATACATAGTATAGATACCTTTTAAATGTCATAAATCTTACACATTTTCATGACGCCACTCAAAATTAGCCCTAAGCTACCCATGAACTTTGCAAGCAACCAATCCTTAAGTAGGTTTTATGCACAAGTTATCCATCAACGTTGCAAGCAAGCAATCCTCGAGTAGGTTTTATGCAATAAATTTAGGTTTTTCATTATAGTTTCCTCGTCCTTAAATGCATCACTAACTATTTCTAAGATTCTCACATAATGGCCACAACTAGTAAAAGTGCACTTGTCAACCCACTTGGAAAGTTACAAACACTTTATAACAATTTTTAAACTGATCGATGCCTTGAGTGTACGTTTTTTCATAGGTAAAACAAAACATTAAACTTATTCAAACAAGATTATGAGAATTCCTTATCAAAGGGGCTTAAATAAAATCATTTTCTTCATTACCTGAATTTCATTTCATCAGGTGTAGTAGATGGATTATTTCCCTTCTAATAATCTAAAACACTCTCCAATCTAATATCAAATTTTTTTTACACATTTATATGAAAAAGTGAATGTTTTGCGTTATTGCTCATAAATGATCTTCCACAAACAACCCTTGAGATAATCAGCAGAAACCGATTCAAATGAATATGTTTGCGAGTCTGTCAAGGTGTTGATAAAATAAAGTTCACATATGTTGTTGTCTAATAACAATTTGGGGGAAGATGTCAGCGAGCACGTCCTATCTAGAAGTTGAGGAAGTTGCAGAAGAGAAAAAATGAAATTGTGATTAGATGAGGCCTGTGTTTATCATACTATGAGCATGCCAAGTGATAAATTTATATTTAATTGTTTATACGCAAAATATTGTAATTAATTGAACGAATTTCGATGGCAGGAAATATTTGTTTGCATTTGGTGACAACGAATTCCTTCAAGGATGGATTTGGATCTTATTATTCTGCGTTGGTTACAACCAAATAGACCAAGTGAGAATATGGATAGGGATTGCATTTAATAAACAATTTCTTGTAAATGTATATAAATGCATGTAAGCCCGTAGAGGCAAAGATATAGACAGAGTGAGAACTTGCAAGTCTGTTGTAATCTCCATGATCTAAATAATAAGAGTCGATGCCTATGCTTGGTGGACGTAGCCCAACGTTTCGGTGAACCACGTGAAATCCCTGTGTTTATAATCTATGTGTGATTGTTAATTATCATATGTAAATTATGTTTTCAGCATTGACAATTCCAACAAGTGGTATTATAGCTACTACGTTGGAGATCCGTGAGGTGAGATCTGTGTTGAAAGAAGATGAATTGAGGAAGTGTTGCAGATAGAAATTTAGTAGAAAGTCATTGGCGCTCCCAAGGTAGTGTTAAAGGCATGCCGACACTTATGAAATTAAAAATTTTTTTTACAAGAGAACCTGTATCATACACCACATAGTGCCAACACTCCCCCATCCACACTCAATGAGTGCTAGCGCTCCCCCTGATCTCTAAGGGAGCGTTGAACTTGGAAACTAGCACTCCCCCACCCATTATGAAGGAACATCGATACTCTTTAAAAGATTTGTATGATTTTTCAAGAAGAAAAATTTAAGGCATGTTTTTGTTTTTACGAAAGTGGAAAGGGAGGATAAAATATAGTATTTAAAGGAGTACTTTTTTTATGTGAGGTGGATCTCACGTGGATGTTATGTTGAAGTGAATATAAAAGGTTTTATGGAATATATAAAATCTTTTTTTTTAACTGTAGATAGAGAGAATCAGGCAGTTCCAAGGATGCCACCCACCAACTTAGCGGTCTAAAAAAAGTAGGGAGGGGCGTATCGGGTAAATAGCAATGTTTTTCGTGCCAACCCAAGCACGCACGTAAAATCTCATCTAATAAGGCTTTATGAAATTCAATCCAAGAGGGTTGTTTCCTCCACGCACGATTCATTCCATCCACTACTGGGGTTGTTTTCCTGTGCCACAGACAGTAAGCCTTCCGTCTAAAGGTAAAATCCCGTCCGAAGTCTATAAATCTCAAATAGTAAATATAAATAATGTATATAAAGGCCCACCCAATATATATAAAAGTTGAGGATCGAAGAGATTCTCAATTCCCATCTTGTAGTTATTATTTAACTTTATTTATTAAGGATCTACATTTAACTTTATTTCTAATTTTTCTACATTTAAAAGGGTTTTATAAGTGTGGGTATTAGGAGATATTTTGTGCTAATGGCTAAGATCCAAAGTTCAAAGTTTGAAGTTGAAAAGTTTAGCGGTAAAAATAACTCTGAGCTCTGGAAGTTCAAGATGCAGAATTTACTAGTGCAACAAGGGTTGCAAAAAGCATTGACAAACAAGTAAAAGAAACCAATAGCCATGACAAATGAAGAATGGGAAGATCTGGATGCGAAATCTCTTAGTACCATTCACTTATGTCTAGCAGATGAAGTTCTGTTTAATATCGTAGGAGAGGATACAACATCTGGCTAATGGAGAAAGTTGGAAAGTCTATATATGACGAAGTCCTTGAGGAGAAGGATCTACTTGAAGAGACAGTTGTAGAGTTTGCAGATGAAAGAAGGTACAAAAGTTGCTCAATAGTTAAATACCTTCAATAACCTTATAGTTCAATTGAGTAGTATGGAAATTAAATTCAAAGATGAAGATAAGGCTATTACACTATTGTGTTTGTTGCCTGAGTCTTGGGATAATCTAGTCATCTCTATTAGTTTTAGCTCAATAGATGTTTAGATTATGAATCTGTTGTGGGAGCTTTGTTGGCTTAGGAGATGAGGAGAAAATCTAGTAAAGAAACCTTAACTCTAGAGGCTATGCTGGTCAGAGGTAGAGCTAAAGATTAGAATGAGAGAAGTTTTTCTTGATCTAAGTCAAGAAAGAGAAAGAGTAAAGAAAAATGTTGGTACTGTGGCAAAATAGGACATCTCAAGAAAGCTTGCTGGAAGAGAAAGGAATCTAAGGAAACTCTACAAAGGAAACAAATTTGGCTGTAACAAATTCAGGTATGACAAATCAAGTTTTATTCGTTTCTAGTAATTTACAATATCAAGAAGAATGGAAGTTAGATTTAGGTGCCTTCACCACATGTGCTCACATAGAAATTGGTTCATTTCTTACCAATCTATTGATGAGGTTGTAGTGTTTATGGGAAATGGTATTCCCTGTAAAACTATTGGGGTTGGAAGTATTAGAATCAAGATGTTCGATGGTACTGTTAGGGAATTAACGGATGTTAGATATGTACCTGATATTAAATCAAATTTGATTACATTGGGAGTGTTGGATTCTTGTGGATATAAGTATACAAGTTAACGTGGAGCACTCACATTATCGAAAGGTAGTTTAGTAGTGATGAAGGCAACAAAGGTTGATAACCTTTATAAGCGGGAAGGGAGTACTCAAGTAGCATCTGAAGTGAAAGATGTATCTTCTTGTTTATGTAAGAAGCATCAAGGTCATAAGAGCAAGAAAGTATTGTAGGTATTGGTAAGCAGTAAATCATTTCCAAACTTAAAATCTTTGTTTCTAAATTCCTTCTTGCTTGTTTTATATCTCTGCAAGTTATGATGGTGGTATAAAGGGATGTTGTGTGTGGGATCCTACTTCTCACAAGGTCATCATTGACAAAGATATAGTATGTATGGAACAACCAAAAGGGTTGATTCAAGATCGCAATGCTAAATTTGTTTGCATGCTAGATAATTCATTGTATGGCCTATTGGTACCCAGGAAAATATACAAGATGTTTGA
>ML813862.1:137504-162918 GCA_009831015.1 Picea engelmannii
TATACAATTTAATTGAGATTAATCATTTTAAGTAATTTTATTTTATCTTAATATATTTGTATTATTTTATTTTGTTAAATATTTAAATATTTTTTAATAAATCTATAAAACATATTAATTTTAACATTATTTTTTTTATTAGAATTGACTATTATATATTATTATATATTTAGTGAAATTTTATTTAAAGTGAAAATTCACATAGATTTCAATAATTATAATTGTAAATATCTAATCAAAAAGTTACAGTATCTTGAGGAAGGGGAGCACTTTTTCCATTTATAAATATGGGTGAAGGGGACCCACTACATTTGATGTTGACAATGGTAGACAAAATAACCACATCTCAATCAAGGTCATCAAGATATTAAAGTTGTTGAAAATGCCACACCCCCAACCATACACCATTAGTTACTTGAGCCATGGACACGACCTTCGTGTCAGCTAGCAATTTCACAAATGTCCTATGACATCAAGACCTTCAAAGATGATGCATTGTTTGATGTTGCGCCACTTGAATTTTGTGATATTGTTTTTGGAAAACCCTATGTTGAAATTACTAAGACAACTGAGAGGGGGGGTGAATCAATTGTTACTGTGCTTAAACAATATTATGTCTATTAAAACATTTTTCAATCTTCTCCAAGTGACCATCAATATTATACAAGATATGAAAAACATAAATAATGAATATCAGTCACACATAAGATATACTCAGAGACATATTTTCACAAGGAAACCCATAAAGGGAGAAAACCTCTTCTTCTTCAAATGATAGACAATCTTTTATGTTTTGTACACCATCTATCTTTGAGAACCAACTCAATGTGAGGCTACTACCTTTGTTTTACAAGCTCCAACTTGCTAAGAGCACCAACTCTCTGGTTTCTCTAGCACCCACTAGAAGGAAGCATGAACTCCCTAAATGTTCTAGCACCAACACGACATATACAAGCACCAAATTGCACACAAAGAACTCTTTGTTTTCCCTAGCACCACCCTTCCACCCTGTTTTCTAGCCACAACTAGATGGAAGATACAACTTCCAATATTCAAGAACCAACTTGAATACCAGAGGACCAGATTCCTCCCTAGCACCACCCTACCTCCCTGATTATGATTTTTTGATTGTATAATCAACAATACAGATATATCAATTCTTACAGATTCTTCTTTGTTCTCTAAATATGGCCTGCTATTGTATGTTCTACAATTCTTCTCTTTTTCTGTCTTCTCTACAAATCTTCTCTACTTCTGTCTATTCAGCTTCTGTTTCTCATCTCTGAGTTTGATCTCACACTATGCATACTGTAATTTTTCCTTTATTACAGTTCAACTCATTTTTCAGTTAGAACAACCAACCTCAAAAAGTCACTGCATATCTCTTTTATGCTCTCCCGCTGATTCAGTTACACATCCAATCTCCAAGGAAAAATGCCTTAGCCACTAAATCGCTAAACATCCAAGAACTATGATTCAGTTCTGCTAACTGAATCGTAACTGAACAATTAACTGTGAGGTGAAACAATAGCCCTTCGATGAAATTCCCAATTAACCAACACTGTTGGATTAGACTTGTAGGGACTTGTGTTTATCCTATATGCGCATTGGATGTGACCAAATGCTAAACAGAAAGTGATTTCATGATTTCACGTTTCATAACTCTTGTGTTGAGACATATCGACTCTCCCATGTCGCGATCTCTGAAATGAAGCTTAGCTGGGCTAACTCCTTCCTCTCATATGACTTCGAGGATCTTGGTATGAGGTTTCTTCACTATCCCAAGTCACGATATCCAAAATACTCCATATCGGATCAACGGTTTAGATCTCTCCCTTTGATGGACGACTGTGATCATGTCACGATTTCATGTTTTAAAATTTCCTACTGTGAGTTTCCTCATAACTCCCAACTGGCGAAACTATGAAATGGAGCTTAGCAGTGTGATAGCTCCTCCCTTCATCCTTTGATGATGTGATCTTGGCTATGACCATGGGCCAAACATTCAAGCACTTTTCTTTTCAGATCAACAATCTAGAACTTTGGTGATCCGACGGTCTAGATCATTTCACGAATTCACATGTTGCGAGCTCCTGTGTCATATTCCTTTGACTCCTCCAGTGTGAAAGTAAGCAAAATCCCAATCACTCGCCATGTTTCCTCTGGCTCCAATGGCCCTGATTGTTTCACGACTTTGCGTATCGCGAGTTTCCATACCACACTCCTTTGATTTTTCCCGGAGTTGACAATCCATTGACGCATGTCCTCTTTAATCAAATGTTTATCCTCTACTCCAGGACTTCAGACTTTGGGGGAGTTTTGATGGTAAAAATATCGAATAAAAACTCTCAGAGTGATGTAACTCTTACGTCACTCGATGACATGTGATGGGTCGAGCAGCTGCCATGTGTCACTCAGATTTGTGATTTCTACGTACCTGAAATGTTGAATCAACTTAACACTTGTCGCTGTCTGATTGTGCCACGTGTCTTTGCTGACATGGTCTACCACATTCTCCTCCTAGATCTGATGATCTAGATTAGTCCTCGATCCAATAACTCATATCATATCGTAATTTCATGTTTCATGACTTTGGAGGTTAGTTCACCTTTGTTCTCCCAATTCCCGAATTTGTGAAATTCCTCATCTGCTACCACATGTCATGTGGAACCAACTGTCCATATCTTATCACAATTTCACGTTTCACGAGTTGGAGGTTAGTTTACCTATGTTTTCCCAATTCCCGAATTTACGAAACTCCTCATATGATACCATGTGTCCTTTGGAACCAATGGTCCAGATCTTATCATGATTTCTATTTTAGCGAGTTGGAAGGTTTGAGCACTTCCTTCCTTTGAATTTATAGTCATCGAAATTTTGATCTCTCACTACATGTCCTCTGGATCGAACGGTCCTTGGGATCTCCCGTTTCATGATATATGCGGACTGCTCGACACAGTTCTCCCGATTCACGATTCTGCAAAACTGCTAATCTACTACCACGTGTCCTCCTTGATGATGGACGATCCACCTGCTTTCAGGACTCTGTAAGTCCGCTTCACCTTGCATTTAAGGTCGTGCACATTCTCCTGAATCCAACGATGGTCGATCCCCACACTCAGATCTAATTCCCGATATCAGTTCTCCATCTACGTGGTCCTCATGTCTGGACTTACGATGTCTTATGAACCATCTCCTGCCATCGTTGTTGTTGTTCTTCCTTCCTTGATTGTTTGTCATCATTGTTCTTTCCATCAATGACAACCGCACTCCCAACTTTAAACATGCCAACACCCAATATGTGGAAACATCATCTCATTTATGATTCCATGCCTCATATTGTCATTGTTACATTGGGAGGCCATCTCTACAACATACTAAAAGTATTCCCAACTAATGTAGTTTCCTTGATCTCAAGAAACCAATGTAGAAAGGCAATCTCTTAATCAAAAAATTTTACCTCTTCATGGTTTGTTCATAAGGTGAGGGAAAGGTCACTGCTACTGCCACTACCTCAACATGGGGCCTCTCTACATAGCAGAAGTAGGTGGACAAGATTGTAGAATAATCTAGATATATCTTTGCTTCACCTGTGGGGGTGCCTCTACAATTCCAGGTAAAACATTCAGTTAACTTGATACATGGTGCACATTTACCTAACAAATCGATATCTATATGCTCTCTCTGTATAAATAGGAAATAAAATGTCAAATTCATGATCTCATCCAAAAGGGACACATTCGACCAAGATCCTCACCTTATGGGAGCCCGATTGTATTGGTGTAGAAGAAGGATATGACATGGTGAGTTTGTATTGATTACAGAGATGTAAACAAAATCATTATTAAGAAATGACACCCAATCTACTAGATTGATGATCCTATCGATCATCTTAAGGATACATTGTTATGTAGTAACATTGATTTGAAGTCAAGCTACCATGAGGTCCTATTCAAACAAACTATTGTATTGAAAATTCCTTCAAGTATAAAGAAGGTATTTTTGAGTGGTGGTCATTCCTTTTGGCTTGAATAATGCTCCAAAAACATTCATGAGGATAATGGATGATATGTTATCACCATTCACAAAAACAATTATGGTTTTATATTTGGATGGAATCCTCATCCTTAGCATAATTTGGGTAGAGAATTTGCATCACATTCAATAGATTCTAAGTGCTATGTGGCAACACAAGTTATATGCCAATTTGGAGGAATGATAAATTTGGCATGTGGAGATAACTCAGTCTCTAGGATACATCACGGATGAACATGGGGTGTATGTGATATGTAAATGGTGGGCCCATGGAGTGACCATTTCCTCAACGCAGATTCCTTGTAGAAATTACAGTTTGTTCTATGTTCTTTGGATGAATTTAGTAGCTCAACAATGGATAAAAACACCAAGGGTGATTTTAAGCACTCAACATGAGAGAAAAATGACCAGGGGTGAATTCATACATCCAGAATAAGACAAAAATGACCTAGGGGAAAATGGGAGACTTCCAAGTAAAGGAAAATGACCAAACAATGATTAACTTCAACCATCTTCTCAATTGAGATGCCTAGCACTAAGAAGAATTCCCAGAGAGGTATAAATTATCCCAGCAATGAAATAAAATGTCTAGATAAGTGAATGCAATTTGTGGGTGAGTGAAACCTCAGTCAACAAGACAAAATGAAACGCATGGAGGATTGAGATAATGAAGTTTTCATCTACTAACCATAAGAGATAGTTCAAGAAACAAAACTAACAAAAGGAACCATAATATCACCATATGGAGAAAATTACACTGACACAGTTGTTGTGCCCCCAAAACTACCCACTAAAATTCTCTACTTTAGAGGAACTCAGTGGGTGCCCCCTATCAAAATTTTAGCAAGGAATTTGATCAATACTAACTTGATTCTTTACTGATACAAGAAACTGACATTCTTCCTATGCAACCCTAAGTATAGAGAAAAAACACTTATGATAGTCAAAGTTTTTGTGAGTTTTATCCCTACATTTATTAGCCCTCTTTCTCAATGAGTGAGCTACAAGTTCCACTATGTACTAAAATAAAATATTAACATGTATGAGCTTGACCAAGGGCTATTGGAAAACTCTCTGTCAGAACGATGTTCCTCGGAGTGAAATAAAATGCAACACCAATTTCCCTTCGTTGAGCTAGTTCTGATAACATTGTCGGAGAACTCTCTATCAGAGTCTTTGTCATCATAACAGTTGCACCTTGTGCATATTATTGAATCTGATACAACCTCTCTGGTGGACTTGTATTGATATATATGACTTCACTTTGCTATAAAACACGTATCTTATTCCTTTGTTTCAAGTTATTATTTTCCCAAAGGATTGGTCTACGGGTGAGTGCATGGAGTTAGTGGACGCTAAAGTGACAATGTGGTTAGCATGAACGTGCACTTCCAGGAACGTGTGTGCATTTCTAGGAACACACACACATTCATGATGTGATAGGTTTAAAAAACCCCAAAACTCCACTCAACAAGGCATGTAGGCATGTTCCCAAGAATGTGTGTGCGTTCCTAAGAAACATGTGTACAATAATAAGTGCATGTTCCAAAAAGCAATTGAAAGAAAAATAGCATGTGTGTGCTTTAGGAATGTGTGCATGTTCCTAAATTTGTTTTAGACGGTTGGAACCATTATTTGTTTTAGACAAATAATCTCCATTATTTCTAGTTCTCCCCTTTAATGGAGAAAGGATTGACATTCACACATAAAATCTCCCTAAACAATTCAAAATTTATCTTCCCAAGAGGCTTAGTGAAAATATCAGCACCATTTTCACTAGTATTACAATACATTAAAGTCATGTCATTAGACTGCATCTTTTCTCAAACAAAATGAAATTGATTATCAACATGCTTTTTCCTTGAATGGTAAACTGGATTATTTTCCAACTGGATTGAGCTCTGGTTATCACATTTGATTATCGTATCTTTCCATTATTCTTCTCCAACATCTTGAAGTACTCTTTTCAACCCAAAAACTTCACAAGTTGTTGCACACAATGCTTTATATTATGCCTCAGTGGATGAAAAAGATACAATAGGTTCCTTCTTACTGCTCCATTAAATAATCTTGGATCCAATGCCAAAGGCATAACCTGTAAGAGATCTTTGATGATCTGAATTTCCATCCTAGTATGAATCTAAGTAACCTGTCATCTTAAGATCGAGTGAATCAGTATATTTAATACCATAATCAATCGTTCCTTTGAGATACCTGAGTACCCATTTTGTTGCATTCCAATGGCTTTCTAGAGGTTTTTCCATAAACCGACTTAACACACTACAACAATATGCTATGGCAGGTCTGGTTGTAGTGAGATAGTTCAATCTTGCCACCATATGTCTATACATTGTACCATTTACCTCCTTCGAACCATGATCATAGTAAAGTTGCATGTTCTACTACATCAAAACATAAGAAACTTTACATTGATCCATTTTAAACTTCTTAAGTACTTCTCTCACATATGTACCTTGAGACACAAAGGTTTGACCACAATTTCTCTAAAATTCAATAATTAGGCAGTAATGTAACTCACCAAGATCTTTCATTTCAAATACATGTGACATCTGCTTCTTAATTACACTAATCAATTTTTATGAATTTCTTGTAATAATTAAATCATCAACATATAAGGAAATCAATACAACATGCTCCTTTTCATGAAAATTGGTATACAAATTTGGATCACTTTTTCTCCTCATAAAACCCTGTTGAAGAAAGAAGGAATATATCTTCTCATACCATGATGTGGGTGCATGTTTCAGTCCATACAATGCTTTCTTTAATTTACACACTAAATTTTCCGGACCACTTTTCACAAACCCCTCTAGTTGAGTAAGGTAAACCTCCTCCTTTAACTCACCATTCAAAAAAGAATATTTTACATCTAATTGGTGAAGCTTCCAATGGTACTTTGTAGCTAATGCAATTAACAATCTTATAGTATTTAATTTATCTACTTGTGTAAATGTTTTTGCATAATCAATGCCCTCCTTCTGTGATTACCCTCTTGCTACCAATCTAGATTTCTATTTATCTATACTACCATCTTCTTTGAATTTAGGTTTGTATATACATTTACATCCTATGGGATTTTTATCTTTAGGCAATTCAGTCAATTCCCAATTTTTGTTTTTCATTATAGAGTCATATTCTTCCTCCATTGCTTTTCTCCGCTCTTTATGTTTCTTAACTTCATTAAAAGTTATGGGTTCTATGAAGTTTGAAATATTACTCATCATGGCATGATATTTATACTTTTCAAGTGGACGAACCTGTCGTGAATATATTCTCAATTGGAAAGTGACTTCTTCTCTATTTTGTGAAGATTCTTCTTCACTGTTGGACGTATCCATGGCACTGAATACCTTTTCCTACTGGTGCTTCTCTTCTTTGGCCTCTTCATCTTCAAGAAGTACATGCTATCCTTCATGATTGTTGTCTTCCTTATTTCCTTCAACCTGCTCATGGAAAATTACATCTCTACTTGAAAACACTTTGTGAGTAGATGGATCAAACAATTTATATGATTTAAATTCTGAACAATACCCTATAAAAATACATTTGATAGCTTTAACATCAATCTTCTTCCTATTCTCCTTTCGAATATTTGCAAAATCCTTACACCCAAATATCCTCAAATTATTAACTTCTAGTTTAGAATCATTCAAGGCTTCGAAAGGAGTTTTATTATTAAGACACCTTGTTGGACTTCTATTCTTTAAACAAACAACAATGTTAATGGCCTCAGCCCAAAAATCATTTGAGAGATTCTTACCTTTCATCATACTTCGTGCACACTCCACCAGAGTTATGTTTTTTCTTTCTCCAACTTCATTCTATTGTGGAGTGTGGAGTACTGTAAATTGTTGTACTATTCCATGATCTTTGCAATACTTGATGAAGGTCCCTAATCTGTACTCTTACCCTTGATCTGAGCAAAGGATTTTGATGGACTTTCCTATTTTCTTCTCCACCATGTTTTTAAATTCCTTGAAGTATTAAAAAACATCACTATTTTTCTTAACGAAATAAACCCATGTGTATCTTGTGATGCCATTAATAAATAACAAAAAATAATAAGCATGACCTAAGGACCTCATCTGTATTGGTCCACAAACATCAGTATGTATAAATTCTAATACATATTTCTTTCTCCTATCAAACTTAGAGGGGAATTCATCTCTCTGCATCTTTCCTAATGCAAAACCTTCACAAGAAGCATACTCATTCTTCAAAATAGTGATTCCTTCAACCATACTTTGTTTTTTAATAACAACAAATCATGATAATTAATGTGACCATACTTTGTTTTTTAATAACAACAAATCATGATAATTAATGTGACCATACCTTTGATGAAAAATCGTTTTTGTAGGCATAGTTGCAGAAGTCAATGCTTGATGATTCTTGCTGGTCACATCAAGTTTGTAGAGACCTCCAACTCTAACTCCTAAGGAAAAAATTCTGTAATGATCTTGCAAGTCCTTCACTATACAATATGTCTTGAAGAATTTGACCTTCAAACTATGATCTGTAATTGTGGACACAAAAATCAAGTTTTTCTTTATCCCAGGGACATACACAACATTGAAAATGTGTCTGATAGTACCATTCAGAAGTGTTACTATAATATATCCATATCCCTTGATTTGATATGAATGATCATCTCCAAGATAAATATGGGCACCATTATGTGTTTCTTTAAAGTTTATATACAAATTATTGTTACATGTCATGTGAATTGAAGCTCCAGAATCGAAAAACCATGCGTCAACATCATCGTTTCAACAAATAGTTCAACATTAGACATAAACAATCTGAGATCTTTTGAATCAAAATTCAAGTTTTCTTTCGGCAAAATGTCCTGAATGTTTTCTTTTTTTATGTCTAGCCTCATCATTTTTATTATTATAACATCATTTGGCAATATGTCAAGTCCTACCACAATAGAAGAACTTAGTTTCATTTCTATTAGATGACATACATTGATTTGGCTTTAAATATGACTTCCTCTGAATTGAACTTCCTCCTTTGCCTCCTTTTCCTGGTTTTCCTTTATGGATTCTCTTCTTTGTCCACAGTGCTAAGTCTGAATTCCGAGGCTTCAAATTCGAATTCAAATTCATGCACCTCTCTTCTTATTGCATCAATAGACATGTTAATTCCTCAAAGGTAGGACATTTATCTCTTGTTGCAAGGCCTGTTATAAACATTTGATAGTCTTTTAGCATTCCATTTAGGGAAATTGTGACAAGATCAGTATTTGACACTTTTTATCCTATATATCCCAATTTATCTTCCACGTCTTAAATTATACCAAGAAAATTACTGACGTACTCATTTATATTCATTTTAATACTTAGCAAATTACTTTTCAAAAAAAGAATATGATTTGTATTATTTGTATCATACAAATCTTTAAGTGCTTTCCATGTTTCTTTAGAATTCTTAGCATCTCTAATGTGAGGAATTTTATTATCTTGAACAAACATCCATAATAATACCTTGGATTTGTTCTCTTTAATATCCCAATCTTGGATTGTTTTCGTTGTCGTACCTACATTCGCATCGAGGCGTGCTTCATCTCCTTTTGCGATCATCCATACAATATAACCTTCCATCAAGGTCTGTATTTTGAATTTCCAATTGACAAAATTGGATCCATATAATTTATTGGCTTCATTCATATAAGTTTGAACAAGTGGATTCATCATCCTTGCAAACTCTTTCACACAGAAAACTTGCACCAAACTTTCAAGTGTTCCTATGATAATCTTACAACATGGGATATAAGGATTGAAAGCTAAACCAATGAAATCCCACCTAGTAAGTTCAAGGGGATTTTAACTTACCAAAAATTTATATCAATCCACATCAATCCATAAATGTACATCAATTCAAGTAGAATGACAATCAATTCTAGAAAAACAAAGCAAGATTCTACAACCAGCCACAAGCTTCAAAAGAACTCTCCAAATTTAATACCTCCAATTCAACAAAAAAACATTTATGTATTGTTGCAGAAACGATCCATGGTTTCTTTTGGTTCCCATAGAGAGAGATCCCTCAACAATAAATCAAGGAGAAGCAATTTAAAAGTATTAGAATATGGACGGATGTAAGTGGACTGAAGAGAAAAGAACTTAGAATCTAGATGGAAGTGATTCCTTGGAAATGAAATGATATTGAAAACACTTGATGCAGTGGTGATCCAGGTGGATATTGGTGGCCACCCACCTTTCCAAATGGCTCAAAATAGTTTTCTGGCCATTTTGGCAATTTACTATTTTTAGCAGGTTTTAACTTCTGGGGCCATTTTGAGGGTCCAAATGAATGTTTTTAGAGATCGAGGTTCTCAATGATATCTGAAGGCATGATTGAGCTCCCAAAATTAATCTCCTCAACAATACCTTTCTAACAAGATATCACACACCTAAAACAAAGATCGTATGCAAAAGTTACGACCCCGGGAAGTTGATGTACTCACTTACCCAAACAGGGCCCACATGACTTTTGGCGCTTCATCTCCTAGGATTAGGTTTTTGGATGTTTATGACTTTTGGAATTCCCTTTTATTGCAAAAGGGACTTCAGAGCCTCATTGTAATCATCTTCTTGCGAATGCGAGTAGCCTTCACATCTCTTCTCAGAGATAAGCTGCCACCATTCTAGCGAGTCTTTCACTCTGTATTTTTACAGTCTCTGTACATTTCTTTCATTAATAGAAATCATGTATTACTGTATATCTTTGTTTATGGTTGCATCTCTGATACATTTTTTTTATATTATTGAACATCTGCGATATCTCTGTGCATCTCTTTATTATATCTCCGATCTCATTTCGTGCCAAAAATAATCTGGATCAGTGGTATCAGAGCAGGCTGCTCTTGATTGTTTTTTTTCAGTGCATGTCCCTGAAGAGGTCTGAGTATAGCAAGTTGGGTCTCGAGATTGTCTCTCTTCAATACAATCTCTCTTGCACACCCAAGAAACCCTCAATGGCGAAAGAAAATAAAATCGACGGAGCAGACGATCCTATCAATATGTTGCTTGAGCAAGCTCTCACACAACAGAGGGACGAAATGATGGAGAATTTTGCCCACATCCTTCAACACCTGTCGATAGCATCAGGTGCATATTCATCAAGTGGCCACTTTGGAGGAACCTCGCCTTTCAAGGTACAAGTTAGTTTTGATATTCCTGTATTTGAAGGACAGATAGATGCAGAAGCCCTAGAAAAATGGTTAACTCTGCTGGAAGGTTATTTCTCTGTTCACAATTTTTTCGACAAAGAAAAGGTCACCTTTGCACTACTTAAAGCTCTCCCTCATGTCAAACATTGGTGGGAAACTTACTGGGAGGAAAGTTCCACAAAGGAGTCTGGAATATATGGGGCTGATCCCACTTGGGATTTTTTTGTGGATGCAGTAAAAGAACAGTATTACCATGTTGGCAACTATGAGGTCCAGTACATGAGATGGACCACACTGCGGCAAGAGAGGGGCCAAGCAGTTTCAAAGTTCACCAATACCTTTCATACCTTGCACACCAAGCTGGGTATCAAAGACTTTGAGCGAAATTTGGTTCTAAAATACCATGGGGCTCTACACAAATACATCCAAACTGAAATGGATTTTCTGGACATCTCATAACTCGGTGTTGCTTATCGATATGCTGTTAAAATTGAATAGAAATTTAAGCACAAGAACAAATGGGAATTCAGGTCTGCAAATCTGCAACAGCCAAAGTATGAAAAAGACGGCCCGAACAAATAATCTCTCGAAAACCAGTCCAAGACACAGGAAAAGAAGGGTCATGGGAAGACAAAGAAGGACACTGGAAAATGGTGCGAGTTCCACAAAATCCCTTGGAACAACACCGATGAATGTCGCTCAAAACAGTCATTGGTGGCCGAGATCAAAGACAAGGAGCCAAACCTTGATTCAAAATCTGATTCTGAAAATACTGGTAAAAGACAGATCATTGACGCAGACCCCACTATTATTGTCATGACCGCAGCAATTCAACTAGAAGAACCAACAGATCCAAAAGAGGGGGAGAACCTTTTTCATTCATAGATGTGGGTGAAGGGGACCCCGCTATATTTTATTGTAGATAGCAGAAGCCATAAGAACCTCATCTCACTAGAGGTCATCAAACAGTTGGGATTATCGACAAAACCACACCCGCAACCATACAGCATGGGGTGGCTTCACCAAGGACGAGATCTTCGTGTCAGCCAACAGTGTTGATTTTCATACGATATCCAACCCTTCAAGGATGAGGTATTATGTGAGGTTTCCCCACTGGATTTCTGTGATGTTCTTTTGGGCCAACCATATATGTGGAAACGCCATGTTATCTATGAGTCTCGACCCCGTAGTGTCATTATTACTCTGGGGGGTCATCTCGATAAGATACCAGAGGTAGTTCCAACTACTTCCCCACCTAAACAGTACCGCAAGGTAGTATCTCATACTACAAAATTCATCTTCTCCTCAATCTATTCAAAGGGTGAATAGAAGGATACTACAACCACCACAGCTTCGGCCCAAGCACCTTCTATCCAACATAAGCAGGTCGACAAGGTTGCAGCAAAGAATGAAGATTCCTTCTGCACATAGTCATCTAAAATATTAAGACTGGTTAAAAGGGTCCAAACCTTCCAACCACAGGTTCGTGACAGATTTCCACAAACTAAGCAGCACGACTTCTCCAGCAAGACAAGCAACTCACAAAGATACAAATTCAACAAATGCTTTTCCCTCTCCCCCGGGAACTCAACGCAATGGAGACCATTTCTTCAAAATGAGGGAGGATTGATCTAGGTGGATATCGGTGGCCACCCACCTTTTCCAAAGGGCTCAAAACAGTTTTCTGGCCATTTTGGCAATTTACTATTTTTAGTAGGTTTTAACTTCCAGGGCCATTTTGAGGGTCCAAATGAAGGTTTTTCGAGATAGAGGTTCTCCATGATAGATGAAGGAATTATTGATCCCCCAAAATGAATCTCCTCGAGGATACCTTTCCAACGAGCTATCACACGCCTAAAACGAAGATCGTATGCAAAAATTACGACCCCGGGAAGTTGATGTACTCACTTACCCAAACAGGGCCCACATGACTTTTGGCGCTTCATCTCCTAGGGTTAGGTTTTTGGATGTTTAGGAATTTTGGCATTCCCATTTATTGTAAAAGGGCCTTCAGAGCCTTATTGTAATTATCTTCTTGCGAATGTGAGTAGCCGTCACATCTCTTCTCAGAGATAAGCTGCCACCATTCTAGCGAGTCTTTCACTCTGTATTTTTACAGTCTCTATATATTTATTTCATTAATAGAAATCGTGTATTACTGTATATCTGTGTTTATGGTTGCATCTCTGATACATTTTTGTTATATTATTGAACATCTGCGATATATCTATGCATCTCTTTATTATATCTCCGATCTCATTTCATGCCGAAAATAATCCGGATCAGTGGTATCAAAGCAGGCTGCTCTTGATTGTTTTTTTTCAATGCATGTCCCCAACGAGGTCCGAGTATAGAAAGTTGGGTCTCGAGATTGTCTCTCTTGAAGACAATCGCTCTCGCACACCCAAGAAACCCTCAATGGCAGAAGAAAAGAAAACTGACGGAGCAGATGATCCTATCAATATGTTGCTTGAGCAAGCTGTCACGCGACAGAGGGACGAAATGATGGAGAATATTTCACACATCCTTCAACACCTGTCGATAGAATCAGGCGTATCTTCATCAAGCAGCCATTTGGAGGCACCTCTCCTTTCAAAGTATAATTTAATTTTGATATTCCTATATTTGAAGGACAGATAGATGCAGAAGCCCTAGAAAAATGGTTAACTCTGCTGGAAGGTTATTTCTCTGTTCACAATTTTTTCGACAAAGAAAAGGTCACCTTTGCACTCTTTAAAGCTCTCCCTCATTTCAAACATTGGTGGGAAACTTATTGGGAGCAAAGTTCCTAGAGGAGTCTGGAATATATGGGGTTGACCCCACTTGGGATTTTTTTGTGGATGCGGTAAAAGAATAGTATTACCCTTTTGGCAACTATGAGGACCAGTACATGAGATGGACCACACTGCGGTAAGAGAGGGGCCAAGCGATTTCGAAGTTCACCAATACCTTTCATACCTTGTGCACCAAGATGGGTATCAAAGACTCTGAGAGACAATTGGTTCTGAAATACCATGGGGCTCTACACAAATATATCCAAATTGAAATGGATTTTCTGGACATCTCATCACTCAATGTTGCTTATCGATATGTTGTTAAAATTGAGCAGAAATTTAAGAACTAGAACAAACAGGAATTCGGGTTTGCAAATCTGCAACAACCAAAGTATGACAAAGATGGCTCGAACAAATAGACTCTCAAAAGCCAGTCCAAGACACAATAAAATAAGGGTCACGGGAAGACAAAGAAGGACACCGGAATATGGTGCGAGTTCCACAAAAGCCCTTTTCACAACACAGACGAATGTGGCTCAAAACATTCATTGGTGGTCGAGATCAAAGACAAGGAGCCAAACCTTGATTCAGAATCTGATTCTGAAAATACTAGTAAAAGACAGATCATCGACGCAGACCCCAGTATTATTGTCGTGACCACAACAATTCAACTAGAAGAACCAATAGATCTAGAAGAGGGGGAGCACCTTTTTCATTCACAGATGTGGGTGAAGGGGATCCCGCTGCATTTTATTGTTGATAGCGGAAGCCATAAGAACCTCATCTCAGCAGAGGTCGTCAAACAGTTGGGATTGTTGACAACACCGCACCTGCAGCCATACAGCATTGGGTGGCTTCGCCAAGGACGAGATCTTCGTGTCAGCCAACAATGTCGATTTTCATACGGCATCCAACCCTTCAAGGATGAGGTATTATGTGATGTTGCCCCACTGTATGTCTGTGATGTTCTTTTGGGCCAGTCATATATGTGGAAGCGCCATGCTATCTATGAGTCTCGACCCCGTAGTGTCATTATTACTCTGGGGGGTCATCTCTACAGGATACCAGAGGTAGTTCCAACTACTTCCCCACCTAAACAGTGTCGTAAGGTAGTATCTCATACTACAGAATTCATCTTCTCCACAATCTATTCAAAGGGTGAACATAAGGATACTGCAGCCACCACAGCTTCGGCCCAAGCACCTTCTATCCAACAGAAGCAAGTCGACAAGGTTGCAGCAAAGCACGGAGATTCCTTCTACACACAGTCATCTAAAATAGCCAGACTGGTTAAAAGGGTCCAAACCTTCCAACCATAGGTTCATGACAGATTTCCACAAACTAAGCAACGCGACTTCTCCAGCAATACAAGCAACTCACCAAGATGCAGATTCAACAAATGATTTTCCCTCTCCCCCGGGAACTCAATGCAATGGAGACCATTTTTTCCTAAGGAGGGAGGATTGATCCAGGTGGATATCGGTGGCCACCCACCTTTTTCAAATGGCTCAAAGCAATTTTCTGGCCATTTTGGCAATTTACTATTTTTAGCAGGTTTTAACTTCTGGGGCCATTTTGAGGGTCCAAATGAAGGTTTTTTGAGGTCAAGGTTCTCAATGATATCCTAAGGCATGATTGAGCCCCCAAAATGAATCTCCTCGATGATACCTTTCCAACAAGCTATCGCACGCATAAAATGGAGATCGTATGCAAAAGTTACGACCCCGGGAAGTTGATGTACTCACTTACCCAAATAGGGCCCACATGACTTTTGGCGCTTCATCTACTAGGGTTAGGTTTTTGGATGTTTAGGAATTTTTGCATTCCCATTTATTGTAAAAGGGCCTTCATAGCCTCACTGTAATCATCTTCTGGTGAATGCGAGTAGCCGTCACATCTCTTCTCAGAGATAAGCTACCAACATTCTAGCGAGTCTTTCACTCTGTATTTTTACAGTCTCTGTACATTTCTTTCATTAATAGAAATCATGTATTACTGTATATTTGTGTTTATGGTTGCATCTCTGATACATTTTTTTTATATTATTGAACATCTGCGATATCTCTGTGCATCTCTTTATTATATCTCCAATCTCATTTTGTGCCGAAAATAATCCGGATCAAGTGGACGGGTTTGGTGAATGAGAATTTGGATAGCCACCTATAGACGAATATATAAATTTTATATGATTGAGGTGTTGTGGATATTTGGAGTTCTAGACAGAGCGCCACAAAGAACTTGAAGGGAACAACCCCTTGTTTCCCTCTATATTTTAATTTATAATCTATTCAATATTCTTATCATAATATTTTTTGCTACGGGAGGAAGGATGGTGAATTTGGAAATCGATATAGAGTTCCATCAATACAGGGAATTAGAAGCAGCAAAAGCAGCCAAAAACTACCTCGATTATGACTTTGAGTTATAGTTGTAGGACGCCCTCTCAGCCTTCATGGGAACAACCAAATATGACCACCACGAAACCACTAACACTGCCTCCAATGCTGGTGGAAAATCAAAAGAGGGTTTTCCAGAGCAAGGAGAGCAAGGTAAATCATGTGCGAGGGTTTTCTAGAGCGAGTACAACATGGAGGTTTGAAGCAAGTAACCCACTTTCTCCAATAGAAGGAACCCTTTTGAAGAGCAATGTTATTATATACTATGGTGGGTTTAATATATATTGAGTCATAGCCTCACGAATCCCTATCAAAAACCTAAGATGAGCCTTAACCTCTAATATGAACTTGAAAATAGAAGGAGAGAAAGAATTTGTCTTCTCTCAGGAGAGGCAACACCTGGATGCCATCAAAGAAAATCAACTCTACACATTTTATTAAATCATTTGGTTTAAATGGTTGGAACCATTATTCATTTTAGACAACTAATCTCCATTATTTCAAAGTGGATCATGTCCTGCCATTTTGAATGGTGATGAACTACAACCTCCATGCAGAGTAGATACTTGACTAATACTTCCTGAACTGACTCCTCCAGACACTACTCCTTCGTTGGGTGCA
Organism: Picea engelmannii; assembly: GCA_009831015.1. Lineage (NCBI taxonomy): Eukaryota > Viridiplantae > Streptophyta > Pinopsida > Pinales > Pinaceae > Picea > Picea engelmannii. The sequence continues at coordinate 154,529 of ML813862.1, forward strand.
CTTCCTACTATCTTTCTTCCCTTAAAATTCATTTGTCTAAGAAATGGTGTTCTCTCTGGTGTATTACTTGCACATGGTTTTATGGGTTCCACACTAACAGTGACATGGATAGGAGTTCTTCCTTTATCTCTTTCCCTTGGACCTCTTGTCTTCATTTCATACGTTGTGCAAATTACTCTATCAATCTTATCCACATCCTAGACATCCTATACCTCTTCTTCATCACTTTCCAAGCCCTTTGTCTCTGCTATGGCTCTCTTGTTATTATTCATCCTATATTGGTAGGGTACTCCACTATGTGTTTTTCTAGTTGTTTCCATGATATACTTGATATGATCTTCCTCCATCATGATTGGGTCCAAGGCCTCCTCCTTCTTTCCTTTATCCATCTCTTCCTCCATTTCTCTAGCTTTTGTTAGTGTTTCCCTCCTTCCCCCATGCACTCATGGAAGTTTAGTTGTGGGATGCCATAGTCATCGCACCTTTGTTATATAGTAAGATATTAATGGAAGTATACAACTATATGATATACCTACCTATGGATCCCTTCAAAAACTCTTTCTCTGCTGTGCTATAAGAATTCATAGTATCTACTGCAAATACTATGATAAATCTTGCAGTAATACCGTCTAGCCAAAAATATGTTATGCGTGTGATTTTTTTATCAACTTATTGTAACTGCGGGATCTCCACAAGATTCCACTCTTGTTGTCTGATCCAATTTGTTCAATGGATTTGTTTCAACCTCAATATCCACTCCTGCAACACATGTGGGAAATAAAAAAAAAACACCTCATGTAGGCCGCTAAACACATACTTGTCGATATATTTGTGGGGTGTTATTTTAGGGTTTATGTTATCTTGTTGCACAAACTCAAGTTCCTTTGTTTTCATCCATATTTAAACCCCCTCCTTTGTTGGTTTCCATGGCATAAATATTACCTTCTATACATTCATTCTTTTTTACGCTTCCTCAACAGATATGTCATTCTTTTATTGATTCTTCAACAAATCTAATATTATTTTAATGATTCTTCAGTAGATATGATTCGCTCAATCCTATATTATTTCAACTAACAACAGAAACATGTATTGGCTTACTATCTACTCTAATCTTTATACCTTTCTCTTGGGTTGACCCAGGTTCATATCTACTATGGTTTCCAACAATCCCTCTAAAACTATTGGCCCTTCTGGTAATTCATAAGGAAACACAACGCAAAGAAGGCATTGTGCATACTCACCCGAGAAAATTCTATGAGTGACTACAATGCTCAAGTGCTTGCAATCTCGGAGTGAGTGGGGATATGGGATTTTACTTTGTGATCTTCATTAATTTACTATATCATCCATCTATATTGAATACTCTGTTGTTCTTTATTCATGCATGTAAATCAACAAATCTAACTACTTCATCAAGACATTCATCTAAGATTTAACCATTGAAAGGAAAGACATAAAAAATAAGAATTTCACATAAAACATGATCTACCTTGGTTCACCCCCTCCTAGGCTACATCCACAAATATTTAGCTTCTTAGACTCTTTTATTATAGTTCTGCAAAAGATGGCGTTGCACACACTACATTCCTATCTAAGTTGGATCAGATCTTTTATGAGGGGGACTAGATCACTCCAGGCTCCCCTACCTGTGATCTAACCCTCAAGATGCATCCTACTTTCATCTCTACAGCTCAACAACTTATCAAAATCAGGTCATGCATACAATACTCTCTAGTGACAATTCTCTAACATGTCCTCACAACCAACTCAACCTACTAGAACCGTGACCTAGACCTCCTAGGTCTTTATTTATACTACATTACCAGCTTGACAACTGATACACTTGCTTACCAAAACCATTACCCTAACCTGGTTAGGTCTACCTGCATGTGCGCCTTGCATGTTTTCCTCCTTTTCATGTGACTTTACCTTGCACATTCTTCTTTTACTGCCACTTGCGCATTTCCAAAATTAGGTATCCCTGCCAAAACTTGGTTTCTCCTCAAAATAAGCATGTGCCCAACATTAGGACATGGAATATTTTCTAAAGGGGTATGGAGACATTGTGAAAAACAAAAATTACAATGGCTTGTCACCCAAGAGGAGAATTTTGCATGAAATAGACTTGATTATAGGCATGATGTTGTAATAAAGTTGTGTATAATATGATTTCATTGAAGAGAGTAAAGTTTAATTCATAGGTAGAATAGTTTTTGTCAAAGGTATATTGATATGGGAAAGTATGATCTTGTGAATGGTTTCAATATTGATTACACAAAAGAGGGATGGCTATTGTAGGATGTGTATATATATTCTAGAATTGAATCATATCACATCCATAAATATATATATTTTTTACCGAGTATGGATGATTTGATGGACAATTTGTGTGGCACCAAATATTTATTTGAGATAAATATCAAGAGTGGGTATCACTAAACTACAACTAAAGAAGGTGATGAATGGAAAATTGCATTCAATACAAAAGGACTATGAGTAGTTAGTTATGTAATCTAGGATGACTAGTGTACCAAGTACAATCATGGTAGAATAATGCAGTTGAAATAACAATCATTTTTTATACCTTATACCTAATCCTTAATATTTAGAAATTAAAACATGCAAAGCCTTATGTAAGCCTTAAGTTGGTGGCTATGTATCTAGATGATATTTTAAAATACAATGAGAGAAAATATGAGCATATAGAACATCTAAAATTGATGTTTGAAACCATGGTTAAAAAGGAGTTATGAATTAATTTGAAGAAGTGTGAGTTATTTAAAAAGGAATTGGTATGCCTTGGGTATATTGTATACCAAGAAGGTTTGTCCATGGCCTAAACCAAGAAAATGTCATTGAAGCTAGGGGCTCTCATGATATTTCAAATTTATACATGAATTTCATCAAGAAATACCATATGATTATCTTAAAAAAATTTAGTCATTGTCAAAGTAAAAAATTACTAGAGTGGGAGGAAAAGAAGAGAAATCAAGCATAGCTAGCTTGAGATGGACACAATGTTCATATATTCTAGATGACTAGTTCTCTACTCCTATATATTTTATCAATGAACATGAAAATCGTGAGGCTTGGTGTGTGCAAATGGGCATAAATCACACCCATGGTCCCTTAAAAATGGGTAGGATAGGAATGCATGCACATTCTTAAGAATGGGTGTGCGTTCTTAACAACATGCACACATTCCTGGGAATGTTCCTATGTGACACAATAAGTGGAGGTTCAAGGTTTTCCAAACCTTTAACATCAGGAACACATGCACTTTCCTAGAAACATGCAAACATTCATGTGGGTGTGTGTTCCTTCTCACCATGTTGTCACTTTATTATCCAACAAGTTTGTACACTTACCCACATCACTTTCTATAGTATTGAGAAATGGCCTAATGGAAAAGGTGATAACATAGTGCTTAGTGATAGGTCGATGAGGGCCATATTTTAGTACCTATAGTAACTAATACATAGCTAGATGTAAATATTTATTTTTCTATACTTATCCATAACTATAGTCTAGATTTTTCATTTAATCTTACTATTATGAGAAAAAAGAAACCTTATGTGAGGCTGAAAGGGGTCATTGACCATTGATAGTAGCATGGGATCTAAGGTGTGAGGATTATGTAATGAAATAACCTTTGTGGGGGAAGGAGGAGGGGAAGAGGAAATGAGGATATGAGAAATAATGTGTGGGGTATTGGTATATAGGATTTCAGACATGAGTGAGATGAGTATTTATGACCAATTTCAAGGTAGTTCTATTTTTCCCCTCATCAATGGTGGATTCAACACTACCACCCTACTTAATTCCATCCATTAACCCTTGGGTGGCATCCATTCCATGACATTTTGATAACAAATGTTAGATCTAGAAGGGGATTGTGTGCCAATTAGGAAAATTGGATTAAGCAAACGATAGGGAGGAGAAGGGTGAGCAAAAATAAAATGATGGGATGAGAGACAAGGGAATTTATCCACATTACACTTTGTGACAAGGTAATATACGAAGTTGGTTTCCAAGGAAGTGGTGCTCTCAAACAAATTAATTTCCTTTCGAAAAATTGAAAATAACCCATAACTAAATTTTAAATCAGTACATCTTTTGATTCATTGATAACTAAATTTTAAATCAGTACATCTTTTGATTCACTGATCTGGTGTTGAAGGTGTAGGTTACATGAATTACCCAGGGAACTAATGTAGCTGAATCCATTTATACATTAAATTCTAATTCATGGATGTAGAGTTGAAGGTGTAGATTGTATGAATTACCCAACGAGTTATACTTCGATCCATTTTCACATTAAATTCTAGAGATATCTCGAATGGTAAAAGTAATGGTGTAGTACCAAATGAAATTCTTCCCATGTGAGAATGGGATGACATGTTGAAAGGATAGCCAAAATAGAATTGAGGTCAATGTTGATTAGGTCCCAACCACATCTACATCATGGTCTCCAAGTGTAATCTAGTCATCCATATTTATCATCCAAATATTTATAGATTACAAGTTGTGAATCCAATAGTCAACCAACTCATCATGAATTTGATAGAATACTTAGGCAAAGAGAAGCATGTAATAAGTTGTAAAGGAGGTTGAAGCTACATAATTTTCTTGAAATACAAGGTGATTTACTTGGTCGGGCTAATTATTTCTATGTTAGATTCTTTAGGGGTGTGGTTATGGCATAGAGGCAGGGTGAGGGATGTTAAAAGGAGAAGAAAATAATGGTTTGGGTGGGCATAATAGCCATTAAATCAACAGAGAAGAAAGGTGAGTTTGAGTTTTTTGGGTCTAGATGACACAAAAGAATCCATAATGTACAATAGATGGGGTGGGGATATTATGATTGAAATATGAGAGTTCTTTAAAGTTTTTTCTATCTAATGCAATGGTTCAACCTAGTGTACAATAGAATTGACATATGTTATAAAACTGTCTAACAGGAGCCTTACATATCCACAAATATGTTAACCATTGGTCAAGTTTCAAATCTAATCAACGAAAGCACCCACAACTAAGACTAAGAAATGTGGGGTTTACCTATATAAACTAATCCTTGTATCAAATTGGATCATGACATGTGGAAGGTTCTATGAGTTTAATAAGACTTAAGGATGAGAAAGGAAGGGATGAAAAGATAGAGAAAGAAAAGGAAAGGAAGAGAGGACAAATCAATTGAAGAATGCCACATGGAAGGTTATATTAGGTTAATAAAATTTGAGGAAGGTTATATTAGGTTAATAAAATTTTAAGACGAGAAAAAAAAGAGATGGAAAATAAACTAAAGAGAAGAAAGGAAGAAAATGAAAAATAGAAAAAGTAACTAAGTACGTAGATAGCAATAATTAACGAGTCATACAAATCACTTAATATAACCAATTAAAGCATGAAATTTAAATGATGATCCATCCAAGGTGTGTGATATGCGATACTGATATTTTTTACTTAATGCAATTATTTATGAACAATTCCACTTCATTACCCTTACATTTTCCATAATTTTATTTTTATGAATAACCCTTACATTTTCCATAATTCATTTTTATGAATAATAGCAACCATCTTAACATTACAAAGATAATCTATAAAATCTTTGGACTAGACCGGTGCCTCTCCAAACAATTATGGTGATTGTTGTGTTCCGGTGTGGGCTTTCCAATTAAAGGAACTCTAATCAATACCACTAAGTCACCTATGATTGTGCTTACATAGATGCATTGAGCAATTAGCACTTTTAGTACTTGAAAATAAATATAAAAACATTTAATCGGTTATAAGTCGAATTACTTAATCTATATACTAATTTAATCTCTTTTATCTTTCAAAATCAAACACAACCAACACGACCATTAACATAGACTTATATTATAGAATGAATATCACGATATATGTAAGAAACGATTCCAATACATTGTATAGATATTTTTTAAATATCTTAAATCTTACACATTTTCATGATGGCACTCAAAATTTTCCATAAGTAACCCATTAGATTTGCTAGCAAGCCATCCTCAAGTAGGTTTTATGCACACGTTACCCATCAACGTTGCAAGCAAGCAAGCAATAAGCAATCCCCCAGAAGGTTTTATGCAATAACTTTAGGTTTTTCATTGTATTGTCCTCGTCCTTAAATACATCTTGCACTTGTCAACCCAATTGGAAAATTACAAACCCTTTAGAATATTTTTTACTATGTCGGAACAATTTTTTTAACTGGTCCCCATTGAAGACAATTCCAGGAAAGCATAAACAAACCTGGAACTACAGTGGTTGATGAACGAAGGCTTTATTATGAGAAATTCAAATATCGGATTTCCAAAGAAATGCTGAGTTGAACAACTGTCGGACAATACACAGTTGAACTCAGAAGATACAGATACAGGTTGCGTGTCCATATTCCATATAATACGGTCACAGGTTGAATAGCAGAAACTTCCATGGAGGGATACAATCTCGACAGGGTGATAAGCGGCGCAGATCTAATGGCAAAAGGTTGGTTCTAGAATTATGGAATTTACCATTCTCTCAATTTCCATTTTCATTTCGATTTCCTTCTTTCACTTTCAACAGCCACTTTCCATACCTACGCCATTCTCATATATCCATAGTTTCAAACCAAACTTTTCAGTTGAGACTTTCCATCTTTGACCATAGTCTATGCGCATATATCCACCACATTTTGTATTTTTACTCCTAATAAGTTTCGAACAAAGCTGCCCGATGTGCTTCAATCGTCGTATTCGTAATCGTACCAAAAGAATTTCCAAAAAACATGCCCGACTTTATCTGTGCAGCAGTACAGCCTGAGAACTATAGAACTTACTTCCCTTGTTGGAACATTTTCAAAAAAGCTATCCGCATGACGCATCTACCGTGAAGGACATGAACATGACAATTCCTTTCCACGGACAACAACCATCTCTCAAAAGCCATTAACGGTACCCATTTTATAATTCTTTATCTGCGATAAGTTTAAATGCAAAATCGCAAATTTTATGAGAACTTTAAACGTAAAATGACGTATATCACTAGCACAGTAGTAAAATAGCCACTGGTGAACGCGGAAAGGTTGAGAAGATGAAATGAATCTTTAAAAGAATATATTAAATTTTATTATCTATTAACAAATAAACTGTTGAGCTTCATTTATCTGGTGTTAATATTTTAATTTTGGCTATTAACTAGATATCAAAGTAATTTTTAAATATGATTAGGTAAATGTAAAAAAGTAAACACATAAACTGATGTCTTTATAATAGCATGATTGAAATCACAGCCATTTATTTTGTGTGACTACTAAGAAAATTCCAACCATATTTAATCTTGTCCATAAAAAACTTATTAAGCACTAAACCCCTATTAAATCTTTCCATTGTCAATAGGTGTACACCTTTCGACGTAACTAATGAAAAGGAAGTGACATTAACCTTTGAGCTTGTTTGATAAATTGTCACACTGTTTTGCAATAAACTAAAGCCGTCCTAAACCACTAGTTAAAAATATCTATTAAACACCTAATATTTAATTTGCGGCCTATTGTGAGCTGTGATAATTAGTTAACATGCAAAATGACATTTATTTCTATACAAAGAAGCATTTATTTCCAATAAAAATAAATAAAAGAATCCCATGAAATCTATACATTATAAAAATAAATAAAAATCTATGCACTATTAAAAAAAATAGAAGAACCCTATGCTAAAATTAATGCAAAGAAAGGAAAAAACTCTATGGTGAAATTGGCGTGCCATGAAATGAAATAAAAAAAATTATGAAGTTGAAATCATTGTGTTGTAAAAGGAAAAAAAAAAACATCCCATGCTAAAATCAATATGCGATAAAAATAAACAAACGAACCCGTGCCATAATCGATTCATTATAGAAGTGAATAGAAAACTATCAAGGAACGCTAAACCAATGTACGCTTGTACGCTTAAAAAGCTCTAACCAACTACTTTGAAAACAATGCATCATAAAAATAAAAAATAAAAACCTTTTGGTAAAATCAATGCACCATACAAACAATTTAATGTGTACGTTACTGACGTTACCTACAATCAGTATTACAAAGGATGGATACATGAGAGGACAGAAAATAAGTTTTTCGATATAAGCATATCATCCATCATATGTATGTGACTCTTAATTTGTCAATTAGTGACTATGCATATATTTTTGTTATCATATCTTTTAAACGCTATTAAATATCCATCATATCTATGCATCTATGTGACACTCAATTGGAAAGCTACAACCTAATCATATGGTTACATATGTTTTATTATTATTATATATATATTTATTTGTTTGTGTTGTGTTATCATTATATATATAATTGTGTTATCATATTTGTAAACACTTTTAAATAT
>ML813863.1:0-14099 GCA_009831015.1 Picea engelmannii
TATACTCCTAAATAGAAAGAGGTTTCCTATTAAGGTGACAGTGATAGGTTATCCTCCTTGTTATGCCAATTCAGTATCTAGTTTTCTTTGGCTTTGGGAAAGTACAAATTGCACGATAACAGGGCCTAACTCAGAGATACACATGATCCCTTGCTTTGAACTCTCTAGGATTCATTTTTCTATCTGCATAATGTTTCTATCTGCATAGCTTTTTTTTCTATCCTAAGATATTTTCAGATTTTGTTTTATTTGAACTACTTGTTATTCCATTTCTTTTAGCATATTTGGCCTGAGTGTAATTATGTCTACTGGGTTACTCTAGCTAATTGGAATATTTCATTGTCTACCATAGAGGGCTTCAAAAGGGCTCATCTTCACTGACTCTTGATATCCATTGTTATAATCAAACTCTACCAATGGTAGGTAGTCTTCCCACTTATTGGGCTGAGGCATCACATGTATCCTTAGCATATCCTCTAACACTTGGTTTACCCTATCTGTCTTCCCATGATTTTGAGGGTGATAGGCTGTAGTAAATAGCAATTTAGTTTCAATACCAACAAGCACAGATCTCCAAAAATTTGAAGTAAATTCTGTATCTTTGTCTGATATGATTTCCTTAGGAATTCCATGCAGCCTAAATATCTCTTTCATGAAAATGCTGGAAATATCTATTTCCTTGAAATTTGACTTGATGGGAATAAAGTGAACATCATTTCTTTGTTCATCCACAACTACCATATTGGCGTCATTCTTCTTGGTTGATTTAGGCAATCCTGTGATGAAATCCATAGATATGGTTTCCCATTTCCATTCAAGAATTGGTAGGGGATGCAACAACGTTGTTGGATTCCGGTGCTCTACCTTAACCTGCTGACATTATAGACATTTAGCTAAGTAATAAACCTTGTCCTTGTCTAGTCCAGGCCAATAAAATAGTTTCTTAGTGATTGTGATAATTTTATGATAACTAGGATGACCAGTATATGGTATTTTATGTAGTTCATCCATTATGAACCTCTTTAAGTCATAACAATTTGGAATATACAACCTACCTTTGTAAGTTAGCAGGCCATCATTCAACATTTGATATCCCTCATACTTCAACCCTATGGACTCTTTCTCTAGGTATGATTTCACAGTCTTGAAAACATGCATTTGTTTATTGTGCACTTTTGACTCTCTCCTTGACATCTGATTCACAGGTGCTTACAGCTACCAAGTGAATCACTTTCATACTTATACTAAGGGAATTATCCACCCTATTTTATTTTCCTTTAACATGTTTTATTTCAAAATCAAACTCACTAAGGAGATTCATCCACCTAGCTTGTCTAGCATTGAGTTTTGGTTGATCAAACAAATATCTCAACCCACTATGGTATGTCATGAGAACAAATATTTTACCTAGGAGGTAATGCCTCCACATTTTTAAAGCATGTAATATGGCATTCAATTCCAAATCATGGGTCACATAATTGATTTCATGCTCATTCAATTTTCTGGATTCGTAGCAAATCACATGTCCTTGCATAAGGACTCCTATGAGCCCTTCCTTCCACGCATATATACACATAAGGAAATCCTTGTTTGGGTCTACAATCTTCAGCACAGGTGCATTGGTTAGAAGGTATTTTAGTTGTTGGAATCTCTCTTCACATTCTGATGTCCAAATGAATTTAAATCCTTGTTTTTGAAGGGAGGTGATTGGGAAACAATTCTTGGAAAATCCATTTAAGAACCTTCTATAGTATCCTGCTAGACCCATAAAGGATATGATATCAGATACATATTTTTTATTAGGCCAATCCATAATGGATTTGATCTTGTCAATATCAACTTCCACTCCTTCATAAATAACATGGCCTAGGTAATGGACTTGTTTTTGGAAAAAGTCACACTTACTAAACTTATCATAGAGTTTATGTTCTCTTAGCACTTGAAGCGCTAACTTGAGATGTTCTTCATGATCTTCCCTACTCTTAGAATATATTAGGATATCATCAGTGAAAACCAACACAAATTTGTCCAAGAAATTACTAAGTACATTATTCATTAAGCACATAAAAGTGTTTGGTGCATTGGTAAGCCCAAATGGAACCACCACAAATTCATAGTGCCCATATCTTGTCCTAAAGTTTGTTTTGTGTATGTCTTCATCCTCAATTCGAACTTGATGGTATCCATAACTCAAGTCAATATTGTAGAAAAGTGTAGCACCCATTAATTGGTCAAACAAGTCATCGATCCTTGGAAAAGGATACTTATTCTTAATGGTCATATTATTGAGTTTTCTATAGTCTATGCACAACATGAGTGTGCCATCCTTCTTCTTCATAAACAAAACTAGTGCTCCCCAAGGAGACACACTAGGATGAATGTAACCGTTGTCCAACATCTCCTTTAGTTGTAGTTTGATCTCAACTAGATGTGGTGTACTCATTTCATAGGGTGCTCTAGACATTGGCATCGTTCCGAGTACAAGTTCTATTGAAAAATCAATATCTCTTCTTCGAGGTAGACTTGGTACCTCTTATGGAAACACATATTTATACTCTCTTAATATAGGATGGTCCTCTAGGCTTGGTTTATTGTCCTCAAAATATTTCAACACTTGTATTGCATACACAGGAGATCCTTTTCTGCAATACTTCTTCACTTGAAGGGATGATATTTGTCTCATTGAGATAGGCTTTTGAATTCCTTGTAGGGTTATTTTTCTCCCTTATTCATCTTCACACTCCAAAGTTTTATTATAATAGTCCAACTTGGTTTTATGGGAAGCCAACCTATCCATGCCAATCAACAAGTCATAAGATCCTAAAGGGATAATTTTTAGGGTTGCTTGGCTGGGTAATCCATTCATAATGAATTGGCATGCAGGTGTGACATTTATTACCTTTCTTTTGGTTCTAGTGGCTAGTTGTACCAGCCATGATTTAACATGTTTTACTTGTTGCAATTTACATTTCTCAATAGTTTGAGGGAAACATAACTCAAATTAGAACCAAGGTCAATTAAAATGGAAACTAGATGGTTGGAAATCATACCTTCCATCTACACCATTGAAGCTTGGTGGTCAGTTTTTCTATTATCCAAGGCTGCATAAATTTGTGGCATGCTCCTAGCCACATCATTGACTGTGGTAGCCTCCTGGATTTTATAGACCGTCCTATTGACTTTTTGCCTATGTGGGCAGTCCCTCAACAAATTCTCTTCTACACAACCCTGACATTTCAAGGGTTCTCATTTTGTATTATCAGTCTTACCCAGGGTTGATCCAATGGGTTTATTACCACTCTGAGATGGAAAATTCTATTGATACACACTTTTAGTAGGACGACTCATTTTAGAAATTTTCCCATGATTCTAAATATTGAGGATTTAAACCCCTTCTTTTTTAATCCCAAATTACTTTTCTTCTTCCATCCCTTATGAGGTTTTGTCTTATTTTTGAATTTCTCATAGCAGTACTTTGCCTTCCGGATAGTGTCTTCTAAAGTCTTTGGTTCATCAAATTCAATTATGTCCCAGAAGGATAGAGGAAGTCCACTAATAAACCATTTCATATTTACCTTTTCATCCTTTATGTAGGGCACATACCTCATCATCTTAATAAATTTGTTGATATATTCATCTATTGTGAGTTGTCCTAGCTTGAGTTCATAGAACTCCTTGGTCTTCCCATCAAATCATTTTTCAGACAGATACTTCTTCTTAAAGTATTTCTCAAATTATTTCCATGAAAATTCCTTCTCATGGATCCCTTTCACATTCCTAAGGTCCTCCCACAAAATGGAGGCCTTTTCATTCAAGTTGAAAATGGATATTCGGGCCTTTAAGTTTTCAGAGTAGTCATGGACTCCGAAGTACTTGTTCAAGCCAAGTAGCCAAACTTATGCTTTTTCTCCCTTTTTAATTTCTCCATCAAAAGTGGGTCATTTGGTTTTCTTAAAATCTTCAGGGTCATGGTTCTTGGGATGTTTTCTCTTCTTTCTTCTCCTATGGGAATGTGAACTAGTCTCACTACTGGACAATTCCTTAGAGTTTTTAGTTTCCTCACTAGAGGATTCTTCCGTTGAATGTCTATTGGCTCCATGTTGGGCCTTCTTTGAGGTGTTCCTCCTTGTGTGGCCACTTTCAAGACCATGCTTTTATATCTCAGGTGGACTTTGGGTTTTCTTAGTATGATGTATCTCCACATTATTGGTTGTTGGTCCATGTTGCAGCTTCCTTTTTATATCTGATAGGTTTTGCAGTAGGACTGCATTAATTTCAGCTTGTTTTTCCTATTCTTTTATCAACGTTTCATTGTCATCCTTACAACTCTATAATTATTCCATGAGGCTTCTTACAACTTCAACCAAATCTAGATGGGTTTCCACCGCCGTCCTCTCATCATATTCCTTTTCTCTATTATGGGATCTTCCCCCCAACTCATGGTGTGTCACCATTCTTTTCACTGTAGTTTTCCCCGTTGTCCACTGATTGTTTGACTGATGATAAAACGTTTTCTTTTAGTTAATTATCTACTAGTTTATGAAAAACACATGAAATTTATAAGGTAAAGTCAGCTTCATTATTTGGAACACTAGCAACAAACAGTTCATATTTTTTTTAAATATAACAACAACAAAAAATTGTGTTCCTCTCTTCAGTAGTGGTTTAAATACGCTTCTTATGAATGGGGTAAGATAGGGTGTTACCCCTTAAAAGTTCTCTAATAAAATTTTATGTGGCTCGTTCATGAGCCCAAGATGGCCAAGTGTTGTTGCCCGCTCAGATACCACTATGTCACACACCTAACCCCTAAGTACCTTTTTAAGAGATGGGGTATAAATTTTCTTCTTACCTTCGATGAATATGGTATCGAGGACTAATCCCTTTCTATCGATGGATAGTCTTGATGCATGCCAAACCTTCCGAACTTTAGTTAGGATCCATTCGGCACCTAAGGTTCACCAATCCTACTGGATCCCACTCGACTCATCAACCCATTGAAGATTAACATGCACCATCACAATGATGTTATTAGTCAGCATCAATTCACCATTTCATCGCACAACGCTTAGGCTTGCACGACTAGAGGATGACAACAATCCCTCTCCTATTGTCCAATTAAAATACTTAATTAATATTTCGTAGAATACCATTCTTTGGTAAATGATTACTTAAACCTCATGAAGGATAATTATTCTCCACAACTAATTATCCAATAATTAATTTTTTCTTAACCTAATACCCATTGCCCAACCATTACTGAGGTTTTTACTTTCTCTTTTCCCCCTTAGAAGTAGTTTAACACTAACTCAATAAATTACTCATATGATAATTATGAGTAATTATATTATAACACAATGAGGTTAATTTCTTTATAATATACTTAATATGATTAACCATAATTAAGGTATATAATTCAGTCCCTCCCCGACACACAACTCCATGCCGAATTTTCATGTAATTTAACACACACACACACACACACATATATATTGGGAAAATGATTAACTATAGTCAAGCACAAATTATTCTTTTATTAATTATATTATAATGTGATTAATTTTTATCGACAAAGATTCCACCTCATGCTTTTATGAACCCAAATCCTCCGAACGTCGGAGTTCGGGAGATGGTCCCACTCATATTGTGCCTTTATGCAACTATAAGAAATTTATACTACCATTGAATATAATAAATTACATTTAACATTTATTATAACATTTATGCAACCATTGGAGTATGGGGGGATAGGTTTGGGCCTTCAACCCTTTTTTCTTGTTCCTTCTATCATCCCCAAACATTTAGAGTCCCGAAGCCCTGAACTCTCAGAACTCCAGAGTCTCGAACTTTTGAGGGGTCCACATTCACACATTATTACGCATTGAATATTAAATTAAAAGGGAACAAAGTTGGTACTTTATCACGTACAAATACCATAATAAACCCATTTAACATATATTATAATAACATTTTTGGAAAATGCGCCCAAGTTTATAAAGTCTCCAATATTTTATTAATATTTGACATGAGGGAGAGAGAGAGTTCTCTAGGTCAATCTCCTTCGGCTCTCCCACACATCATTTATACTCAATTCTCCTGGAGCCTTGGAGTCCCGAAGCTCTGAAGTGATCCCACTTGCACACATTACCACACCATTTAATATTCAAAGGAGTTGGTTTCATTCACGTGTAATCAATTTGATAAATATTAGTATAATATAATATATTTATTATATCTCTCGAAATTCTCACCCAGGTTTAAATAATCTCTAATATTACATTTAATACTAAATATTATAATGAAGGAAATTATATTCAATTCCACCCCTTCGGCTCTTCCATGAAATTCTTCATTTTCATATAACTCGAAGTATCAAAGTTCCAAAGGTGACCCACTTATATTACCTTAAAATTTAAATACACTGAATTATTTTGGGGTTATAATTTAATAAATTGCAATAAAAGGGGTCATTATATTCAATTGTGTTAAATTAATCACAATTAAATATAATATTATAAAATTATTTATATTTCTTATCTATGTAACCTCGCACATGGAAGGATAGGGTTCAAGCCTTCGCTCATGAGTTCCATCACTCCAAACATCCTGGAGCTCCGAACTCCTAGAGTTCTGAAGACTACGATAAGGTTAAAGCATTTGGTCATTACTTATTCCTTGGTGTATTTGAAATTAAAATGATAATAATAATTATCTTCTTTTGGTCTTGGAAATAAGAAAAGGAGAAATATAAATTTCTAGTTTTTATAAAGGGATTTAATAAAAGTTTATATTCTCAGGAAATTTCTCCATTCTGGAAATTAAAAATATAAGTATAATCTCTCCCTTCTTGTGGGTAAATGAGTAAATTTTATTTCCTTATTATTGTGCTTTAATAGTGTTACTAAATTTAAGGAAATGGTCCTAATACAAAGATTTACCTCCACAGTAAATTCGGTGTTTCTATCCGGATTTACTGCCCACCAAAATTTGAGGGGATTCTTCCCAAAATTAGGAGATTTAACACAATTTAAACATAAATGTTTATTTATGCCCTAAATAGAATTTTGAGAACTTTTGTGTTTTAATTCATGTTTATGTCCTAATTATTTTTCCTCAATAAATATTTATAAAAGACTTTAAATGTTTACTCATAATTGGGATTATTTCCTAAAATCCACACAGATCTAATATCTTCTAACTTTTCTGGTAGGGGATTTGAGGACATACTAAAATGGAGAACTATCACATAGAAAAATCACTCTCTCTTCTTTTAGAGGTGTTATAGACATTTTTAACTATTTAGTCATCAATTCCCCAACATGCATTAAATGATACAGTATAGTCAACCACAACATCCACTCCCAGAAATATTATTTTAGCACAGGGATAGTCAAGAGATAAGAAACTAAATCAAAAGAGCTTTAGTTAAGACATTCTCATTATTTTGCTTAAATTTCTCAATTCACTTTTGTCAAAAAATAAACTTACACAGTTCTAAACCATAGTATAAAATTTTCTCTAATCTAAACACTACAATATTTAGCCAAATATACTTATCTAGACCATATAGTGATGCATTGTTGAAAGGGGTGCCCTTTCACACCCAACCGTAGGCACAAAAACTCCAAGATGGATTTACCAATATCCACCCCCTAGATAGATCACGATTCTCTGAGAGAGACTCTTCCTTCTATTCAGCAACAACCAAGGACGGATGCCACTCTCCTTCTCCCGCAAGAACTTGGAAGATTGGTTTTCTCTCCACCAAGCAAGGGGGTATGCAATGAGTGTTTCCCAAGTCACTCATCTTCTCTACAACCTCTTTTATCAACTTGGACTGAAAACACTATCCAACAAATTCATGTACCTGGAACAAATTCTTTTTCTCCATTCTCTTCAAAACCAGAGAGTTGCACATGCTCTCCCTCCTCTGAAAATGGTCACCAAACCCATTCCCATTGCATCCTCTCCCTCTGCCCACAAATTTCCCTTCTTTTATTGCCTTCCTCAAAAAGATTTCATGGATCTCAATCCCCATTTAGTGGTCAGGTCAGGAAGTTTTTCATATGGGTACTCTTCCCATCTCCTCATTGACTCTTGAGGAGGACTTCCCAAGTACCATCCTGATTAGTAATTTTTTTTTTGGGTCAAAGGAATGTTATGGGTCTCAATAATTTAAATCCAGGAGAGTAATGGTCTGGTAGGGGTCATCTCAACCATTGTTGGTTCCCCTCACCATCTCTCTCATGCATCATGATCTACCTTGGAAAACCCCTTCAATAGTTATGCAACACTTTCCATTTTATTTAGTAACAAAAATATATACATTACCTTTTATAACACAAAGTTTCATCAATTCCAACATTCACACATATTCAGTCTGCCCATAGTCTTTTAGCAGGTTATAGTTATATTTACAATTTGGCGGAAGCAAGGGTATTACATGATCTACATTGGATAATCATATAATTTTCTAGCTATCTTGGTACTTTCTGGGTGGAAAATTGGAGGAATCGGATTGCAGGGCCATTTTAGCACAATTCCTAGTTTGGAAAATTGGGTCCCAAAAACATTTGAAACTATTTTGAGACATTAAAAGAATTTTTTGGTCCAAAATATCCCTAAACATTCTTGAAAATGTTCTACACATCGATACATTTACAACAATGCAAGAATCGCCGCAATCTAAGATTGTATGTGAAAGTTATGTTTCCCGCAAGTTGACATACATTTTTTACCACCATAGTATGAGTGTATGCCACGTGATCCCCCATTACTCAAATGTGTGGGGCTAGCCACATGTGTATTTTCAAGAATATTCTAAAAGTTCTAATCCTTATCACTAATTTTTCAAAAATTTTGTATGCTTGTTTAACCATAGACAATGACACATCATTGTCACCCAACCATAGGAATTCACTATGCCACCCCCAAGCACACTAACATTTTCTTAGATAGAATGATTCTGGCAAGTCCACACTAGAACCAATAGATAAACCCTAACCAAAAACACCATTGTTGCAAAAACACAATACCAAGAGAACGTACCTCTTCTAATAGTAGTGTACCTTTGCCAAGAGAAGCACACAAAAGAGATACCAGAAAGACTGAGATTACACCACGACAATTGTTGCACCTCCCCCTTCAGACTTACACCTCCTTCTACTGCAACTATAGTTGTTGCTCTTCAAAATTGTGCCCTGCTTCTACTGAGTGAGAGTATATACAAATGAGGAGAGCCTAGCCTCTATTTATACTAGTCTGCCAAGGTGTCTTTTCATGTGGGCCCAACCTCACTTTCTAGATCCTTTTAATACTTTATTATTATTCTCTTTGTGTCGACTTCTCTTCTAGAGTTTTCACACATCTATTTACTAGATCGCTTACTTCCATAATATTCTATTCTAAGTAAAATGGTTACACTTGGAGGTTAATACCTCCCGAAACTACCAAAACATCAACACTCCCTCTTAGCTAGGGAGGTTTTAACTAAGATTTTATTCATGTAATGGTATCAAACACATCCATCCATCTCACATGGCATGGGAAAGACTCACATGGTCTTCCAGACAAATATACAGGTAGCATCACCATAGTCACACATGTTATCTCATGATCAAATAGATCATGTAAAAAGTAGCATGTCCCAACAAGCCATCTCATGATCAAACAAATCATGTAATAAGTATCTTGGCCCAAGAGGCCATCTCATGATCAAACAGATCATGTAACAAGTATTGCCATCATAGCCACATAGGTTCTGTCATAGTCACACATACATACTATCTAATGGTCATGTCATAGTAATGCATCTGGGGTCTCATCATCCTTCCGGGATTTATGTCATCGCGATACTTCATCTCTCCATCTCACACAAAATATGGCATCTAGCTCATAAAGAACTAGTAATTTGTCAACTCACATAGAATATGACATCTAGTTCATAAAGAACTAGTAACTCGTTAGCTCACACAGAATTTGACATCACAAGAATTTTTGTAACCACACACAACATGCATCCAGAATAGTAACCAACATAAACCAAATCCCACTAGTTGGCACAACAATCATGATGGGACTTTCTTCTAGTCCACAATAACTAGGCACTAGATCTACAATCATAGAAATAGCCATCTCATGTAGAACTAGGTAACAGGGTGACTACGTCTCATATGGAGTCACATAGATAGAGTACTCACATGAATTTAAGTCCTCAGGGGGCTAAGTCTCATGTGGGATTCCACAGGCTACACTCTTATATGAATAAGTCCCATTGGTTGGCACACCAATGTAACATGTGTACCAGACTATTTCACTAGAGTATAAATATCTCAACATTCCAGATTATTTCACTGGAGTAGATATGCATACCATACTATTTCACTGGAGTAGCAATATCTCAAGATACTTGAATATTTCACTAGAGTAGCTATGTGTAACAAACTATTTCACTCAAGTAGCTAAGTCTCATGTGGGATCCCACAGGCTGTGCTCTCATATGAATAAGTCTCGTTGGTTGGCACACCATTGTAACATGCATACTAGACTATTTCACCGGAGTAGAAATATCTCAACGTACCCGACTATTTCACTGGAGTATCAATATCTCAGTGTACGAGACTATTTCACTGGAGTAGCTATGTGTACTAGACTATTTCACTAGAGTAGCAATATCTCAACATACCAGACTATTTCACTAGAGTAGCTATGTGTACCAGACTATTTCACTGGATTAGCAATATCTCAACATACCATATTATTTCACTGGAGTAGCTATGCATACTAGACTATTTCATTGGAGTAGCTATGCATATCAAACTATTTCATTGGAGTAGCAATATACCATACTATTTCATTGGAGTACCTGCATACCAAACTATTTCACTAGAGTAGCAGACCTGTGTACCATATTGTTTCACTGGAGTAGAAAACGTCCAACACACTAGGTTTTCCCTATAGCTATCCTAGAGGCACACTCTCCCCGAAGGATCTGGGTGAAGCCTCCAACCACATAAACCGGTTGGGCCTCCACAACTAGGAAAACACGGTCTCCCCGAAGGGTCTGCATACACATCATCATGATTGGTTCCACAGTTAGTGCCTGGGCATGACAACCTGTTGTCCACACTATATCATGCTTCTATCTGGAGTCACATCTATAACACATCATACCCTATCACAAGGGTACATCCTTTCGGACCACACCAAGCTTGTCCCTGAAGTACTCAAACTTCACCCTTGACAGAGGCTTGTTCAACACATCAACTACCTGATTATCCACATAATGGAGCTTCACCGCTCCTCTCTACACCATATCCTTCATATAGTGATATTTGATCTCGATATGCTTCGACTTTTCATGAAACACGAGGTTCTCTGACAACTTCACACAACTATAGTTGTCACACCAGATGCAAGTCACCTCTAACTCGAGATCAAACACACCAGCTAGCAACTTCTAAAGCCACACCGCTTCACTTCTATCTAAACACGTTGCTATTTACTCTACCTCAGTTGTATTGAGCACTACACTGGACTAATTTTTTTTGAACCATGAGATCATACTAGATCCTAGACTGAAAAAACATACAGATGTACTCTTCTGGCCTGCAATTGATCCGGATTATTTTCGGTACGAAATGAGAGCGGAGATATAATAAACAAATGCACAAAGATATCGTGTATATCCAGTAATATAACAGAAATATATCAGAGATGCAACCATAAACATAGAGATATAGTAATACACAATTTCTATTAATGAAATAAATGTACAGAGACTGTAAAAATACAGAGTGAAACACTCGTTAGAATGGTGGCAGCTTATCTCTGCGAAGAGATGTGACGGCTACTCGCATTCGCAAGAAGATGATTACAATGAGGCTCTGAAGGCCTTTTTACAATAAGCAGGAATGCCAAAAACCCTAGACATCCAAAAACCTAACCATGGGATATGAAGCGCCAAAAGTCATGTGGGCCCCGTCTGGGTAAGTTGGTGCATCAACTTCCTGGGGTCGTAACTTTTGCATACGATCTCCGTTTTAGGTGTATGACAGCTCGTTGGAAAGATATATCCGAGAACTACAACTTTTTGGTGAGAAACATTGATCTACAATCCATGTTTCTCCCCATTTTCTCAAAAAACATCGTTTAGGGCCTCAAAATGGCCCCGGAAGTTAAAAACTGCTAAAAATAGTAAATTACCAAAATTGACAGAAACATGTTTTGGGCCAGTTGGAGAAGGTGGGTGGCCACCGATATCCACCTGGATCAATTCTCCCTCCTTAGGAATAAATGGTCTCCATTGCGTTGAGTTCCCGGGGGAGAGGGAAAAGAATTTGTTGAATCTGCATCTTGGTGAGTTGTTTGTCTTGTTGGAGACACCGCGCTTCTTAGTTTGTGGAAATCTGTCACGAACCTGTCGCGGTTGAGGCTGCTCAACAAGTCGAGATACATGAGAGGACGATGTGCAGAAGGAATCTTTGCACTTTGTTGCAACCTTGTTGACTAGCTTCTGTTGGATAGAAGGTGCTTGGACCGAGGTTGTAGTGGTTGTAGTATCCTTTTGTTCCCCTTTTGAACAGAATGTGGAGAAGATGAATTTTGTAGTATGAGATACTACCTTGCAGCACTATTTAGGTGGGGCAGTAGTTGGAACTACCTCTGGTATCCTATAGAGATGACCCCCCAAAGTAATAATGACACTACGGGGTCGAGACTCATAGATAGCATGGCGTTTCCACATATATGGTTGGCCCAAGAGAACATCACAGACATCCAATGGGGCAACATCACATAATACCTCATCCTTGAAGGGTTGGATGCCGTATGACAATCGACACTGCTGGCTAACACGAAGATCTTGTCCTTGGCGAAGCCACCCGATGTTGTATGGTTGCGGGTGTGGTGTTGTTGACAATCCCAACTGTTTAATGACCTCTGCTGAGATGAGGTTCTTCTGGCTTCTGCTATCAACAATAAAATGCAGCGAGGTCCCCTTCACCCACATCTGTGAATGAAAAAGGCGCTCCCCCTCTTCTGGATCTGTTGGTTCTTCTGGTTGAATTGTTGCGGTCACAACAATAGCAGTGGGGTCTGCATCGATGATCTATCTTTTACCAGTATTTTTAGAATCAGATTTTGAATCAAGGTTCGGCTCCTTGTCTTTGATCTCGGCCACCAATGATTGTTTTGAGCAACATTCATCGGTGTTGTGCCAAGGGATTTTGTGGAACTCGCACCATTTCCCGGTGTCCTTCTTTATCTTCCCGTGACCCTTCTTTTCCTGTGGCTTGGACTGGTTTTCAAGAGACTGTTTGTTAGGGATATCTTTGTCATACTTTGGTTGTTGTGGATTTGCAGACCCGAACTCCCGTTTATTCTGGTGCTTAAATTTCTGCTCGATTTTAACAGCATATCGATAGGCAGAACCGAGTGATGAGATGTCTAGGAAATCCATTTCAGTTTGGATGTATCTGTGTAGAGCCCCACGGTATTTCAGAGCCAAATGTCATTCAGAGTATTTGATACCCAGCTTGGTGCGCAAGGTATGGAAGCTATTGGTGAACTCTGAAACTGACTGGCCCCTCTCTTGCCGCAGTGTGGTCCATCTCATGTACTAGTCCTCATAGTTTCCAATAGGGTAATATTGTTCCTTTGCCGCATCCACAAAAAAATCCCAAGTGGGATCGGCCCCATATATTCCAGACTCCTCTATGGAACTCTGCTCCCAGTAAGTTTCCCACCAATGTTTGACATGGGGGAGAGCCTTAAGGAGTGCGAAGGTGATATTTTCCTTGTCTGAAAAATTATGAACAGAGAAATAACCTTCTAGCAGATTTAACCATTTATCTAGGGCATTTGCATCTATTTGACCTTCAAATACGGGAATATCAAAATTAACCTGTACCTTAAAAGGCGAGGTGCCTCCAAAGTGGTCGCTTGATGAAGATGCATCTGATGCTATCGGCAGGCGTTGAAGGATGTGGGAAAAATTCTCCATCATTTCATCCCTCTGTCGCGTGAGAGATTGCTCAAGCAACAGACTGATAGGATCGTCTGCTCCATCATTTTTCTTTTCTTCCGCCATTGAGGGTTTC
>ML813863.1:15628-30791 GCA_009831015.1 Picea engelmannii
TATACATGGTGGTGTCCACTGTCTCTGAAGAAGTATCACACAACAACTTCAAATTCATCACCATTGGGGTAGGCATGGACTTGCAATCCATCATCCCAAATATCTTTAGGATCTCCACTGCATACTTCCCTTGATTAAGGAAAATCTCATCTGATCTCTGCCATACCTCCAGACCCAAAAAGTAATGCATTATACCTAGGTCCTTAATCTCGAACTTTAAAGCAAGTGTCTTCTTACATTCATCAATGAGCTTCTCAACACATGTTAGAAACATGTCATCCACATATAGCAGTAATATCATTGGTCCACCATCCACAACCTTGTAGTAAAGGTTGGAATCTTCTTTACTCTTAGTAAATTCTAATCTCATCAGGAAATTATTTGATCTAGCATATCACGCGTTGGGTGCCTGCTTAAGCTCATACAAATTTTTCTTCAGTTTGCATACATGAGACTCCTTCTCATGTAACTTGTGGTTTCTCTGTGTACACTTATTTTGACTAATGGATCAAGTATCGTGTCATAATATTCTCCCTTTTTCTAGGAGAATCCTTTAGCCACAAATTAGGCTTTCTACATCTCTATATTTCCATCAGCAACATGTTTGATGTTGTAAGTCACCAATGACTTCCCTTCTAGTCTCGGAACCAAGGAAAAATCTATATCACAATCCTTTTGACTGACTTCCTCCTTTTTTACTAAAACAAGGGAATCTTCCCAAGAGGTCTCATATCTCCTTGAAGTCTCTAGATCTTTGATCTAGCCTCCTCAACTCATGGCACATGTCTGTTAGTCTTGGAAGAGGTCTCTCTCTCCCATATGAATATGACAAGGAATACTTTTTGAATGAAAGTCTCAAAGAAACTAAATCTCTTTGATATCAGGCTCACTATGAGTCTCCATTCTCTCTTTGAAGCTTGAATCCTTCTGAGTCTATATAATCTCTGGAGCCATTTGATCCCTCTGTGTGTAATGATTTCCTCTGAAGTCTCATATGAATGGTCATAGGGAGGCTACTCCTCCCTATTGGATCATGAGGGTTGACTCTCTTTTAACTCTAGATGAATGGTCATAGGGAGGCTACTCCTCCCTATTGGATCATGAGGGTTGACTCTCTTTTAACTCTCTTATGAGATGGTACTTAGTTAGGTCTCCCGCCTCGCCACTAGTGGATCAATATTCTCCTCATGATATGGCTCATCAATGACATGTATCTTTTCATCCTACAAAGTGTCATGGGACCATGTTGGTCTCTTCCTGGTTACTACAATGATTATGGGTAGGCTCTTCTAGCTATATTAACTCTTCCTGATGATATGAAGAGTGATCAACTGAACTAGAGGGATTTTTTCAGTCATCTTTGGAGCCTTCTCCTTACAATCAATATCCATATGAGATACATTGTATCTCACAAAATTCCCTTTCTTCATCCTCTTTTTCTTCGGTACATGGATGTATGTGGTCATGTATACAACTTCTTATATGGATAGTCTGCTCCATGTCTCAAACTATAGACCATCTAATATGTTGCCTTCCTGGAAGCATCATTATAGCTTCCCTCAGAGTTATCACCTATGACCTACCTAGAACAAGACCAAAAATGAGGGAAAACAATAGACAAGAATAATACTCTTATAATAATTAAAACAAGAACAAGAACAATCGTCACAGTAGCTCCTTCTCAAATATTTCACTTGTGACATGTCTGGAACTTGGAGTCTTATCTTCAAGAATGGGTGTTGTTTCTTTTCTTTTGAGTCTCCTTTTCTTTTGAGTCTCCTTCACTCAATATGACAAGTATTCTCTCCAAATTGTACCCTGGAGTGCATTGTTCCTCTGAATGTGTTGGATATGAGATCCCTCTAGATCTATGATTTTTGCTTGAACAAAAGATCCCTTTTCTTGAAAACACCCTTAGGATAGTGATACAATTTAAACATATACCATACCTATGGCAGGAGTGGAAAACAGGGGCAAGCAACGACGAATCCTAAAACTTCAAAGTGCTCCAAATTGCAATATGAAGGTAGTTGGAGATGTGCTATGGTAGGGTGCACTAGAAAAACTAAAAGTTAGGCCCAACACTTCACATAAACTTTCACTGCAACTGGTACTAAAACTGGTGTTGCAACTGGCACTGCAACTGGTGTGAAGCAACTGGCATGAAGAAACCAGCACGAAGCAACTGGAATTGTAATTGGTACTGTAATTGTAACTAGTACTGGAGGTCTAGGATTTTATGAGAAAACCCTAATTTCTCAACTTTAGAAAATTGTAGATCTGATCCAGGGAAAAGATGTGCCCTACTAAGGCGACCTTCTTGGTGGGTTCAATAATTTCTCAACGATCTTGAAAAGGGGGGAAACTAAGGGTCTTCCTTCCAGCGGTTAGATTGTTACAAAGGAAACTAGCTCTGATAGCATGTTAAAATTTTGATATGCTTGTTTAACCATAGACAATGTCACACCATTTTCATCCAACCATAAACATTCATTATGCCACCCCTAAGCACACTAACATTTTCTTAGATAGAATGATTCTGGAAATTCCACACTAAAACCAACAGATAAACCCTAACCAGAAACACCACTACTGCAACAACAACAAAATACCAAGAGAATGTGCCTATTCTAATAGAAGCGTACCTTTACCAAGAGAAGCACACAAGAGAAATACCAAAAAGAATGAGATTACACCACAACAATTGTTGCACCACACTCTCCAAACTTGCGCCTCCTACTCCAACTGCAATTGTTTCTCTTCAAACTTGTGCACTCCTTCTGTTGAGTCAGAGTATATACAAATGAGGAGCACCTAGCCTCTATGTATACTAGTCTTCCAAGGTGTCTTTTCATGTGGGGTCGACCTCACTTTTTGGAGCCTTTTAATACTTTATTATTATTCTCTTTGGGTCGACTTCTCTTCTAGGGTTTTCACACATCTTTTTAATGGTTCTCTTACTTCTAGAATATTATATTCTAAGTACAAAGGTTACACTTGGAGATTAATACCTCTCACAGCTACAAAAACATCAAAATAATTGAGGGTTGAGGAAGTCAATGAATATTTCCAGGTCCTATCAGCTTGCCTAATGGGTCAGTCTTTGACCACAACTAGGATCTAAGTTTTAACTATCAAATATAGTATAGGTTGTTTTTTTATAACAGCCAACAATCCAAAAGTTTCTTGCTGATTTGTTACGATTATACTTGCGATTTTGGGTGCTCTAGCATATAGTTTTAGTGACCAGATGTTAGCACATGCATACCAAAATAAATATAACACACCTATAAATCTTTACAACTGAAAATAAAGAGATATAAGAGACTAATCAATGCATTTGTGTACACAGGTATTTTTGGTCAACATGACCCTGGATACCCCCTCGCGGGGAAAACTAGTTTGAGATGTATATGTATATATGAGGAAATCAGATGATGGAATACAACAAGTACAATATATGAAAGAACATGTTACAATAGCAGCCCAAACTAAGTTGATATACAAGCTCAAAATCAACAAGTGTGCCCCACATACAAGTTGTTGAATCCACTGAATCTGGTCCAACTGCAAACTGTGAGCTCAGATCTGGAAACCCCTCCACAGGAATGAATCTTTGTTGAATGGCCTTCCTCTGCAACCGATCTCACTGAAATCTGATGGATAGAAGTCCTCCTACAACTAATGTGCCCCAATCTGGCAATGCGCCCTCCACATAAGTAGAACCTCTCCAGTAAATAAACCAAGAAAGTAGCTAGTAGCCTCCCTCCATGAAAGCTAGCGCCCAGGCTCAAGAATCCTCACAAAACTGACCTCATGCTCATCCTCCAAGAGCTCCTCTCTCAATGAATGAATGAACAATGCACCCTCATTTACCCTTTGCGCCCCTCTTTGACATGCATAAGGAAACCTAAGATATGGATAGTGGAGATCATCTCATCTCCCATCTAATTAATGGTTGAGATCTCCCCATAAATATCTAACTCAATAACCCACTTTGGGTTAAGTTCCTAAGTCAACTTTTTGTCTCTAATTCACCCCCTTTGTGAATTAATAGTCACTTTTAGGCCAAAATGACTAAATTTCACTTTAGACAAAGTCAAAGTGAAATTAGACAAAAGTACAAGGTACAAAGTGTAATGTCCTTCCCTCATGTGCTAAGGAGGTCATAAGCACATGGGAAACACCTCCCAAGGCACAAAAATCAACACTCCCTCTTACTGAGGAAGGTGTTCCTCACCAAGCCCATCTTGTCTCTGAAATAGACATGCTTGCCCCGTGGTAGGGACTTGGTGAGAATATCTGCAACCTAGTCATCTGTAGATACATACTGCAACTGAACTGCCCCTCTCTAAACCCAGTCACGAATGAAGTGGTACATGATCTCAATATGATTCGACCGATCATGAAACACTGGATTCTCAAAGAGTTTTATGCAACTCTAATTATCATAGAGAATGACATTTGGTGACATCTCCTGACCAAATAACCCAACCAACATCTTACGAAGCCAAATGGCCTCGCAACTGGCCTGACTGGCCACCATATACTCTGCCTCAGCCGAACTCAAAGAAACTAACTTCTGCTTCTGGTTGAACTAGGAAACAAGTCCTAGCCCCACACTGAAGCAGCACCCTGAGGTGATTTTCCTGTTAGCAATGCATCCTACCCAGTCTGAATCTGTGTAGCCAACCAAACTGACTCCATCTCCCCTGACATAGTCTAGGCCATAGTTCACTTTCCCAGAAACATATCTCGAGACGTGTTTTGCCCCAACCATGTGAACACTCCTCGGCTCAACCATGTATTGACTGAGGGTGTTCATGGAAAAACAAATATCTGGTCTGGTGTTAACCAAATAAATGAGTGAACCGATCAACTGCTTGTATACTGTGGCATCCACCAACTGGCTATCTGAAGCACTAAGCTTCTTCCAGTTGGTGATCATAGGTGTAGACATAGGTTTGCAGTCCTACATCTGAAATCTTCTCAAAATAATTGTTGCATACTTCCCCTGCCCGAGAAATATGTGACCCTCCTCCTGCCATACCTCCATACCCAGAAAGTAGTGCATCAATCCGATATCACTCATCTCAAACTCTGATGCAAGTCCCAGCTTGCACTCAACTATGAGATCCTCAACTCCAGTAATGAATAAATCATCCACATACAAAATGAGAATGAGCTTGTCCTCACCCCTAATTATAAAATAAAGGTTTGGATCAACATCACTCTTCTTGAAGCCCATCTAAAGCAAATAAGTATCAATGCATGAATACCAAGATCGAGGAGCTTGCTTCAGACCACATAGTGCCTTCCTTAGAAGACACATGTGAGTCTCCCTGTCACTCACCTCAAACCCCTATGGTTTCTCTATGTACACCTCCTCCTCAATAAAACCATTCAGAAATGCGGTTTTCACATCCATCGGATTAATGCGCTAACCCATCTCTACTGCTATGCCAATGATATTCCTAATAGAAGTGTATCTCGCAATTGGTGTGAAAGTCTCGTCATAATCGACTCCCTCAATATGTGAGAAGCCTTTTGCCACAAAACGGGCCCTGTGTTTCTCCACGCTGCCATCTGCAACAATCTTAGTCTTGTACAACCACTTGGAAGTCACAACTGACTTCCCCACTGGCCTCGGAACCACATCCTAGACATCATTGCGCACAATGGAGTCATACTCCTCTACCATGGCCTCTCTCCAGACCTGATGGTCCACTGCCTGTGCAAAAGTTTGTGGCTCTGTATCCCTGATACTCATCACTAGTGCCAAATATGCTCCCAATCTGACTGGTGGCATGCTCTCTCTGATCTATCTCTTGGGCTCCTCTACATTCTCCCTGACCTCCTTTAGGGTCTCCTGAAACCATCTAGGTCTCCTCTTCCCTGAAGCGGTCAATGGAGAATGAAGGTTTCTCTGCCCAAGAGTGACTGCCTCAGGACTCGTCTCAACACTCTAAGATACTAAAGTCTGTGCTCCCTCTGAAGTCTGTGCCCCATCTGACTGAAACTGCTCTGATTGTGACCCTGAAGCTGTGCATGGTGACCTTGTCACCCCTGATACTGGTGTACTTGACGTTTGAGGTTGTTCTCCCTCTGAGACTGCAACTGGAAACTCTACATATTCCTCAACTCCAACTCTTGACTCAAGAGATCTCACAAAATCCCTATCCTCCTCAAATCTGACATCTCTGCTCACCACCACTTTCCTAAGTGGCGGGATGTAGATGCGATAGGCTTTTGACACCTCTGAGTATCCAACTAGAATCCCCTGTTGGGTTGTGGGGTCTAGCTTTGTCCTCCTCTCCGAGGGGACATGAGAGAAAGTCAAGCACCCAAATATCTTGATGTGCTCAACATCGGGCCTCCTATCAGTGAAGGCCTCCTCAGGAGCCATCTTCCCCAAAATCCTATGGGGGATCCTATTCTGCAGGTAAACTACAGTAGAACATGCCTCTGCCCACAAGTACAAAGGCAAACTCTGATCATGCAACATGGATCTCGCTGCACTAGTAATGGCTCGGTTCTTCCTCTTGGCAACCCCGTTCTGCTGGGGGTTGTAAGGTACAGGCATCTGTCTCCTTATGCCATGTTGTGCACAGAAGTCTACAATCTGTCTCGAGGAATACTATCCCCCATTATCCGACCGCAAAAATTTGATCCTCTTTCCCAATTCGTTCTCCACAAGAACTCTGAACTCTTGGAACCGTGCGAAGACCTCACTCTTGGCCTTCAGGAAATAGATCCAAGCCTTCCTCGAGTAGTCATCAATAAATGTGAGATAATACTCGCAACCACTCAAGGACCTCTGATTCATGGGCCCATGCACATTTGTGTGTACTAAATCCATTATCCGAGCTAACCTGGTGTCACTGCTGGGGAATGATGCCTTGGAAAACTTGCCAAGCACACACCCCCTCTGCAAACATCTTGATGCTCTATGTTGATATGTGGCACTCCGGTGACAACCTCTCTGATGCCATAACTTACATAACTGTCTGTTGTTGTCGCTACTCGCTGCCAATGCATGAAGTGGATGAAAAAGAAATCTGAACAGTTTCCCCTCTCTCCCTCCAATCACCTATCTTGAGGCTAGTGAAGACCCCCGAGGATGAATTAGTACCTCGGTGCCTCTGAATGTCACCTCAAGACCTCTATCCTGGAGGGTGGAAACTAAAATCAAATTCTTCTTCATGCCAGGGACATAAAGAACGTCCGTGAACAATATGGATGGCATGCCATCTCTCTGAAAGGAAACTGTGCCAACCCTGCAACTCTGAAAACTCTGTCATCTTCAAGAGAAATCTCAATCTTGACCTTGGTGTCTCTAAGATCATAAAAGTACTCTCAAATCCCAGTCATATGGCTCGAAGCCCCACTATCAATATACCAGATACTAGGTGTCATCTCAACTGAAGTACAACATATGAGGAAAGCACACTCTCTCTTAAACTGTGTCCGAAAGTCTATCTCCTCTATTGTAGCTACGGTACCACCCTTCTTCTTCTTCATGTTTGGGCACTGTCCAACATAGTGCCCAAACTTCTTACAAACAAAGCACTTCACTTTTCTCATATCTCTCTTTTGACCACTGCCCTGACCACTGCTGCTCTCTCCTCCTCCACTCCCTTGTGGTGGGGCCCCAAACTTGGGACCCTGCCGACCCCCATGGCCAACCTTCTTCTTTCCCTTTGACCAAAGAGAAAGATCTTCCTCACCGTGACCAATCTGTTGTTGTTGCTGCTGTCGTTGTCTATAAGCCTCGGTTGCAAGCCTAATCTCCTCCTAGACGAAGTCATCCCACATCCTCTCCCATGTAGGAATGACCTCTCGGGCAACAATGCCCCGTACAAATGGACCCCACGGTTTGGTGAAGCTATTCATAGCTTGCCTCACCAAAGAGTTAGGGTTCACAATCTCTCCAACGACTGCCAGCTCATCTCTGATCTGAGTGTAACGACCAAGGAATGAATTTACCAACTCATCCTTGAGCATGCGAATGCTCTGGAGTCGATCATAAAGAACCATGATACAATTCTCATTGGATCTCTCATACAACTTGCATAGAGATGCCCACATCTCATATGCACAAGCCTTCCTTGTCAAATGAGGTATGATATGGTCACGAACTACATCATAAATGGTCCTCTTTGCCTTGTTGTTCCTTTTCCTGAACTCTTCCACCAAGATAGGAGCAGTGACAGGAATGGGGGGAACAACTGCCTCGACTATGTCCCATAGCTCGAGGTCCTCTAAGACGAAGACCATCCTCACCTTCCAAGGTGACCAACAGCTAGCTCCTGCTAGCCTCTCCTCAACTCGCATCTGAGATGCTGACATGTCTGTCAAACTGCAATCCCCAACTGATGCTCACACTACCAAGGAAAAAAATGTCTCACTCCCATCGACACAAGTGTAAAAAGAGACAAGTGTAATCTGACCTCACTCCTAACAAAATAGGTGTGAAAATAGGTCAAGTCAAATCAGCGTCACTCCTACTGCATAGGTGTGAAAAGAGACTAATGACAAGTGTACAAACTGCCCAATTGTCCTCTGCAAAAATCTTCCCTCTAACAACCACTAAATGAGTCAATGGTTGTCCTAAAAAATCTGCCAAGAAGATGTATATGACAGCCAACAAAATGTTGTCCCAAATGTTCAAGACTTCAGCCACCTTCGCTCTGATACCATGAAGATTTTCAGGTCCTATCAGCTTGCCTACTGGGTCTTTATTTGACCACAGTTAGGCTCTAAGTTTTAACTGTCAAATGTAGTATAAGTTTTTGTTTTATAACAGCCAACAATCCAAAATTTTCTTGTTGATTTGTTACGGTTATACTTGTGATTTTGGGTGCTCTAGCATGTAGTTTTAGTGACCAGATGTTAGCACATGCATACCAAAATAAATATAACACACCTATAGATCTTTACAGCTTAAAATAAAGAGATCTAAGAGACTAATCAATGCATTTGTGTACACAGGTATTTTTGGTCAACATGACCTTGGATAAACCCCCCCCAGGGAAAATCAGTTTGAGATGTATATGTATATATGAGGAAAGCAGAAGATGGAATACAACAGGTACTATATATGAATGAAACTGGTACAATAGCAGCCCAAACTGAGCTGATATACAAGCTCAAAATCAACAAGTGCACCCCAGAATGGTGTGCCCCACATATAAGCTGGCGAATCCACTGAATCTGCTCCAACTGCAAACTGTGAGCTCAGATCTAGAAACCTCTCCACAGGAATGAAGCTCTGTTGAATGGCCTTCCTCTACAACTGGTCTCACTGCAATCTGATGGCTAGAAGTCCTCCTACAACTGATGCACCCCAATCTGACAATCCACCCTCCACAGAAGTAGAACCTCTCCAGTAAATAAACCAAGTAAGTAGCTAGTAGCCTCCCTCCATGAAAGCTAGAACCCAAGCTCAAGCATCCTCACAAAATTGACCTCATGCTCATCCTCCAAGAGCTCCTCTCTCAATGAACAAATGAATGAATGAACAATGTGCCCTCCTTTACCCTTTGCACCCCTCTTTGACATGCATAAGGAAACCTAAGATATGGATGGTGGAGATCATCTCATCTCTCATATAATCAATGGTTGAGATCTTCCCATAAATATCTAACTCAATAACCCACTTTGGGTTAAGTTTCCTAAGTCAACTTTATGTCTCTAATTCACCCCCTTTATGAATTAATAGTCACTTTTAGGCCAAAATGACTAAATTTTACTTTAGACAAAGTCAAAGTGAAATTAGACAAAAGTACAAGGTACAAAGTGTAATGTTCTTCCCTCATGTGCTAAGGAGGTCATAAGCACATGGGGAACACCTCCCAAGGTACAAAACACAACAGTCAAAACCCTAACCCTGGGGAACTATCATGCTATGCTAAATACCGGGCCACTAGGAGTAGGGGTTCCATTCTTTAGCATTGTACTTGTTCCATAGCTGAGAAAAAACATCTAGGAGTGGTATTTTGAGAGCATAACAAAGGAGGAGGACAATTTTGTAGTATCCTTTTAGGCCACAATGTGAGAGGAAACTCCATAGTGAGTGCCCATTTCTTTGTGTTTGCATTTTGATAACTAAAGAAAAGAGAGAAAATATTTAATTGTTTTCCCCTGTATTGGGTTTCCCAGGGTAAATCTTTTATTTAATTGTGTGGATGGTGTTTTTTCATTTATTTTTGTATTTCAATTATTTTCTATTAAAATATAGTAACAAGATATAACAAATCTGAGATCCAAGAAAACAAATCTGGATAATAAATATTTCAACATATTATAAGCTATGTTGTGATGAATTGTTCCAGTGGAATATCCATGGTAGTTTACATATCAAAAGAATTGTGTGCTAAAACATTGAAAAGTTCACATATGAGATAGAAAAGATGGCCATCCTTCATGTCGTTGATACAAGGCATTTGTATCTCATTACAAGGCACTTTCAAATCAAGACATTAAATAATAGCTTGAATTTCTTTCTAGAACAACGATTGTCATCATTAGAGAAAAATAATCCGGTCACTAAGATATTAGATTATAATTATGAGATCATATTAAAAAAGGGCAAGTAGAATGTGATGGTCAATGCTTTGTCTAGGAAATATAAGGATGGGTCCCTCTTTTCCTTATCCTTACTAGTACCAGATTGGATCACAATGTTACGATAGGATTGGTTGGCTAACGACAAGGTGGTTCAACTCATCCGATGATTCAAGGAGGACCCCAACCCCCCTACAAGATATACTTGACAACGTGACACCTTGAAGTATAAATGGMATATATTTTTGATACATAACTATGCTTTAATACAATGGGTGTTGGAAAAATTTCATTCCTCTCCTACCACATCACTCAAGCTCTCAAAAAGCATATAAACAAAGGTGGAACATTCAAGACACACTMGGCATTACAACYACTATTGATCCCCTCCACTATCTAGGCTTATATTTCTATGGATTTTATAATTGGCCWCCCTAAAGCCGACGAAAAACCTGTCATCAGGGTGGTGGTTCATTGTCTTTCAAAATATGCTCATTTCGTGTCTTACAACACCTATTTCCAAGTATTCATGTATCATATTTTTAATTTACATGGCATGTGAATTCCATTRTGATAGATCATGATCCTTCTTCACTAACAAATTATGGGAGTTGCTTAAACTACAAGGGACACACTTGAAAATGASCACAACATATCATCCCTAGATAGAGGATCAACGAGAAGTGGTCAATAAGTTATTGAAAACCTATTTGTAATGTTTTGCATGGGAATGACAACACCAATGGGTTTAACAAATACCACTTGTCGAACGTTGGTACAATAACACCTATCATGGTGCTACTAAAATGTCAGCATATGCCATTGTCTATGGCCAAAATCCTCCCTCAATTGCTTCATACTTACTAGGAGCATCCAATGTTCAAGTAGTGGATGACACACTTAACACAAGAGAAACCATTCTTAGAACACTTGATTTTGGCTCAAAATAAAATGAAGCAATAGGTAGATAAGCATCACTCTAAGCACTCTTTTGAAAAAGGGGATCAAATGTTTATTTATCTCCAACCCTATAAACATACATCTATCGAAAACAAAATCCATGAAAAGATAGAACCAAAGTTACATGGACCCTATTAAATCCTCCAATGCATTGGGAAAGTTGCCTATAGATTGTCTCTTCCGACCCAGTCCATGATCCTCTGAATATTTCATGTGTCTTGTTTGAAGAAGGTAGTGGAGTCAAACTGCTTAGTTTAGGCCAACCTTCCCAAATTTTATGAAGGCCCCATTTGGTTATATTCAGAGATGGTACTGGCCACATTAGAGCATAAGACTACACATAGACTATTCAATAGACCTTGATAAGGTAGACATATATGCAATGTAATGATGCCACCTAGGAACTATTGGTGATTTTACACTAGTTTGCAGTGCACCTCCAACTTTAAGGGCATCATTCCTTTTCAAGGGAGAGGGAATGTTAAGGTCTTACCCTAACCTCCCTACTTTGGCGTGCTTAGGAATTAGTCAATTAATGTATAAGGCCACCTTATTTGAATAAGGCCCATCAGATAGTTGGTGTGGTTACTCAATGTAAAAGGGTCAACTTTATTAAATAAGACCCACTAGTTGGTTAGTACTCATTAATAATGGGACCACCAAGTTTTGCTAGTGTGATACTATTTATAAAGGGAGAAGACTTTGTAGTCTTTTATCAAGTATTTATATTGTATTGGAGCTATGCTCATTTGGAGGTTGTTCCCTCAAAGAGGCCCATGAACATTGCTCTCATTCTAAATTATCAAAACAAGGGTTTATATTATGCATGTTCAATGCTCTTGTTTCTCCTATTTTATTTTCTATGGTTTATCTCTTCTAATATTGCTCATAACTCATCATTTCAATGATTAAGTACACTACAAATGACCCACTTACAACTTGCATCCCACTACATCAATCAAAAGTGCAATTACCCACTTGCTCCATATATGTTCTTGTTGTTGATGCTTTGGAGTACTTTCTAGAGGCGAGCAAGATGCAAGGACAAATTTGAGGTATCTCCATCCCTAATGGATCATATATGCTTAACCATCACTTTATTGATGACCATCTTCTATAAATTTGAGCAAATCAAAAGTTAGTTGATGGTACAAGGGGTTGTTTAAACCTCCTTTGTAGCTCTTCAAGCATAGTTTTATTAGCAAAAGATCGTTTTTTGGATTTTTAGTATTGAGGATCCTCCTACTTGGATTCTTCCTCTATGGAGCTATATTAGAGCGAGGTAATTGTGCATTAACTTGGGATTATGTTTGGAGCAGGTATTTTGACAATGACAATGTGGGATTAGTCCTTGCAAAAGCTCCAAATAAATCTCTCAATCTAGTAGTTCAAGTATCTTATTTTATGTGTATACTAATAATGGTATCACAATTTTTGTAGGCTTCACATATTTATTATGTTTCCATATTGGCCCTCTAGCATGTTGCAATTCAAGAAATTTGAGAATATTTTTAGCTCTTTCTTGTGGTCCAAATAAGAGGTTGAAAGAGGGCTTCCTATGGTCTATTGGGTTGTGTGTATTATGCCTAAAGAGGAGGGGTTGCTAGGCCTTATTGATGTTGTGTCCCAAGGGAGTATTCTAATGACTAAGTGGGAGGTATGATGTCTTGAGGGCTCCACTCAATTATATTTTATTGCAGTGCATAGTTCAATCAAGTGACATATCTTCAAGGTTCAAGCTTCCTTTGGATTATGTGATATACTCTCCTCTCCACACCTTTTTGATGTTTTTGGATCCTTCCTCTACAAGAGCACGTGGGAGATCTGGAAGTTTGTTTCCTCTTTGGTGATGTGGAACTTTTCACGTAGTCAGGTGGGGTTGGATCTATCTTGGCACCACATTTGAAGTTGGATTAATCAAAGGTTAGTGCACCAATGAACATTCACAATCCATGGCTCGTAGATTAAACAAGTGTATATTCTTCTCAAGAGACCTGTGGGATTTTGAGTTTCAAACATGGAAATCTTTGAGTAAGTTGGCTTAGAAAATGTCCCTCTTATCCTCTAATGCATTGGTCATCGAAGGAATTATGGGGAATGGTACCTTTTGAGGAGTTCTACAAGATGTATTGATATGAGGGGACCTTAGTGGTGAGATTAAAACAAAGATTTGGGAAACAATTTCACCTCTATGACTCTTAAAAGGATTTACTAAATTTTGCATCGAAAGCATCTCCTATGCCCTATCTTGAATGCCCGATGGACAACATCTAACCCCAAGTGTAGGAGGATTCACAAGTACACAACATTCAATCTCTTTGTCACAGTTATAAACTTTGGGTGTTTGCATGGCTTATTATTTAGCAAGGGATACCATTTAAAGCTCGATTGGCTAAGAGAAAAGATAAGATAAGATAAATGTATTAATGTCTAACAAATGACAATTGAAATAGGTCAATGGGACTGTTAGGTACAATGATGTCGATACAAAGCGGGAGTGATTAAGCAACTCCTATATAAAAAGAAGTAGGAAATAAAATAGAATAGAAGTCTAATCTAAATCATAGAAATCCAACTCCAAAGACAAAGAGACGATCTATGAGAGAGATGTACAAGTTGAATGGATCTAGAGTCTGTGACACCAATGGTATGAGGCTAAATTGGTACACTGGAACCATCTCTTCTAACATTCGAGGCCAAATGGAGAAAACTCAAAATAGATGTATAACCAAAAGAAAAATCGAAAGAGGAACTAGAATGTGTCGTGTTGTTGTTTGGAAGGAAGAATCTATCGCTATGGTATGGAGGATAACATTTGATGATTGGTCTATCTACTAATATGTGGTCTAGTCTAGCAACGTCATTGAGGTCTCGTAGAAATAGAGATAGTGCCCCATGTCCTCATTGATTTAGTGTCATCCCTATCTATCTACCACTTTGTGCCCCTACTCGAGAGCACCATATATGTTGGGTGAGAGTTGGTCTAGGATGTGGATGTGGCTGGAGGATAGTAAATTGGAGATGAAAGGCCTCATGCATGTATAAGTTCAGGCATCTCTGGTTAGGGTACCTAAAGAAAATGATAAGTGTCTATAGCTCTCTAAAAATACAATGGAACCAAGCTCAAATATTGTAATAAATCAAGTAATGAAAGATGAAGTGCTCATCAGTCTCAACCTCTCGAAGATGGCACAATTGGCAGATCCTATTTGATCAGTCAATCTGATGATCAGACTCAATCTACAATGTAGGAAAGACAACTCTTAACTAGCCCAAGGGGATCTGAAGAACATGCATCCAATGACAAAGTGTGTAATGGGGTCAAACAATTTGTCCATCCCTCAACCATGAAGTGCTCAACATAGAAGGACATCTTCCAACATAATCCCCATGAGGGTTTATCCAAGTTCCCTGAATGAACTTCCTATAAATATTCTCTCTAATGATTGTGTTCATCTCTTGTTTGGTAGGTAAGATGTGGTCGAGTGCATCAAGGAAATACCTAAACAAAGGGAGCTAGTCCATAATTATACCAATAGATGCTAGGAGATTCAAGACCCTGACATGCCAGCATCAAGAATGGGCCAAAGAACTAGCTGATGCAATGGAATCTGATGAGCAATAGGCCGAGTATGGA